>JXXA01017124.1:0-20264 GCA_000956255.1 Anopheles punctulatus
TAAATTTGTATCTAAACACAAGTTCGCAGAACTGTTTCTTCTCCAGTACGTTCACCAACAATCATTACCCTAACACATTGAGTTATAATCCATTTTCTTCTTCTATGTATTTCTGTTTTATTTTTCGTGAGACTGTAATTATCATAATATATAATTTCTGTTTTTGAGTGCTCGCATTAGAACCTATAATCCAGTTGAACACGTGGATTTTTTGTTTGTTATTGCTTTTTGGATGAACTTAGAAATCATTCCTCCATCCAACCGTCACGTAGCTATCGAAAGTAATATAAAGTAGTATCTACTGGTGCAACGTGTTCGTGATTGGCGTCCTCCACTACTTCTCCGTAAACGTAGTAGATGTGCAAATATTGTTGTATATGTAGCGTTGGTGAGCAGCACGATAGTAGATTTCTCACAAATTTCCCTGAGTCAATAAGCTTATGTGAAATGCGCGTATTAATACGATGCGATCACTCCCAATATGTTGCCCGGTTGAAACAGATCCCAGAAGAATTAACACTTGACTATGCGGAGATCACATCCATTCCTCCGCTGCCCTTGTGGACCTTGCTGGCTGCGGACAAGGAGTCAACTAGCAATAATTTACAGCAAAATGATGAAGTAAAGGTAAGAGATGAGCAAAATGTCGTGGTGAAGTTTAGTGAGGATTGCTAACCGATTCTCTCTTTTTCAGGATTACAACGAATTGTTCGAAAGCAATACAACGGACGAGTCGCTGGATGACTTGCTGGACGATGAGAGCGGCGGTGGTGACATTAATCGACACACCGACCGACGTTCTTCGCTTCCGGAAAAACATTATCTCTCGCATTTTGGACCTCGTCAAGGGCAGCTGCTTTCACGTTTGCTGACGCACACCCACCTACCAGGGCTGTCTTCGCTCGATCAGATGCATTTGCTTGCATTGGCTGATACAGTGTCAACGTGCAATATCGACTTTGCCGAGCGGTTTGCGATCGACGCAGCCAAGACGGCAATCGCAAAGGAAAATTTAACCGGTGTTCCGAACACGGAGAGCGTATCGACCGATTCACTGGACGACTGTGGACTGCGGTTTTTGCTGGCGATGAAGCACTACAACTACTTGCTTCGCTGCCTGCCCATCTCGCAGCGCCATTCGTTCCAGAAGCAGGGCGTTGGTACTTCTAACATCGTGTGGGCCTTCCATTCCGAGAGCGAGGAGGAACTGCTCAACCTCATACCGTCGTACGTAAAGGGTCAACCAAAGTGGCACGTATTGAAGGAGCTCGGCGTCGGCTGGTGGCTCCGGAATAATAACCTGCTGCGCCAGTGTATCGAACGTTTGGCGAAGGCTTCGTTCCAAGCAAACCAGGATCCGCTGGACGCGGCCATCTACTACATGGCGATGAAGAAGAAATCCGTCGTCTGGGGATTGTATCGGTCGAAAAGGGACGAAAAGATGACTTCCTTTTTCGCGAATAATTTCGCCGATGATCGGTGGCGCAAGGCGGCGTTGAAAAATGCATTCGCATTGCTCGGAAAGCAGCGGTTCGAGCACGCCGTTGCCTTCTTCCTGCTCGCTAACTCGCTAAGCGATGCACTGGAAGTGTGCTTAACGAAGCTGGAGGACTTGCAGCTGGCGCTAGTCATCACGCGGCTGTACGAGGGTGAGCACGATCCAACGCCACCAAGCTTCAAGAAGCTGTTGTACGAAGAGGTACTGGGTTGCGATAAGAACGGTGAAAATCAGGACCTGAGTCGCGCCCATCCGGATCCCTTCTTGCGCTCGATGGCTCTGTGGATACTGAAAGATTACACCGGTAGCTTGAGCACGCTACTGGACAGTCAGATCGGCAGCATGCACCCGCTGTTTGACGATGAGAGTGCTGCACTAAGTAGTGCATCCCATCATGATGCTAGTCATTCGACGAACCCGAACGTGTTCAATTTCTACGTGTATCTGCGCACGCATCCGCTGCTCATTCGGCAGCACATCGCCTCGTCCGCCCAGGACAAGAAACGGGCGCAGGTGGTGATTGCGGGTTTCAGCTACGGTGGCGGTGCCGACACTAGTACCGTATCCAGTGGGCTAGCAACGGACAAGCAGATACAATTGGAGGACTCAATCACTCCCCTTGAGCGACAGCTCTACTTCACCACTGCCCACGCTCACTTTAAAGCAGGCTGTCCGGCCTTGGCACTGGAGGTGCTGAGCAAGCTACCGACGAAAGTGATCGAGCAAGAGTCGAGCAACGTACAAAGTCCAGCCAATGCTGTGCCGGTGGAGGCGAAGGACCAGAGTGCTCTCATCGCCACCGGTACGCTGGATTGGAGCAACGATAACAGTGGCAAAGATGTGGCTGGATCGTTTGACTGGGGCGCCGCCACGGGCAACAGTACAGCCATGGATTGGGGAGCACCTGTTTCGTCACAGAAGAATGGAGGTGGTGACGATGAGTTTAAGATCGTATGGGACGACGACGGTGCCGGGAACGATGATGGCGAGAGTAGTGATGACGATGGTGGCATACAGATTAAGAAGAAACCTGCCGAGCCCAACAGCTTGCCGCTTGGAGCCGCTGCGTCGGATGAGGATGGTACGGCGGGCAGCAGTGGCAGTTTGGATATAATGGCGCAACAGCTCAAATTTATCGCATGCTTAAAGATTCTGATGGAGGAGCTATCGACACTAGCGACGGGCTTCGAGGTGGACGGTGGTCAACTGCGCTACCAACTGTACGTGTGGTTGGAGCGTGAGGTGGAAGCATTGAAGCAGCTGTGTAACTACAGTACCGGTGACTCGGAAAATACCGCAATCGAAGACACGACGGCGGTAGCCACCGAGGCAGTGGATCGAGAAACACCCGTGCTGTCGAACAAATTTCCACACGATAAACCAACACTGCACGAAATTCTCATCCAAGAAAAGCAGGACTTCGAGGCGAAAGTTCAACGAGCCGCGCGGCGCAAACGCTGGCTGAAGGCAAACGAAACGCTGCTCCGGACGCTGCTCAGCTACTGTTCGCTGCACGGTGCTAGTGGCGGGGGGTTAGCTTCGGTGCGCATGGAGCTGGTGTTGCTGCTGCAGGAGCTACAGCAGGAGAAAACACAGCAGCAACTGTTGAGCCCGCTGCCTTTCCCGACTACGCTGCCACTGCTGAGTGCGTGCGTTGCTGGTAACAAGACGGTGATCGCCGATCCACTACGCTATCTGCAGTCGCATACGCACGATATGCTGCAGACAATGGTCAATATGCGCACGCCGCCACACATGAACCGTGCGTACACGTTCCCGAGTGGTATTTTCGTCCTGCGGGATCTTGCCGTTGCGCTCTCGGCTTGCATCTACCAGTCGTTATGCGACTCGGACACTTTCAGTGTCAAACAGTCGTCGATCGAGGGCATCGGTAGCCAGGGTTGCCACAGCCCTGGCATGGAGACGATTGCAAAACTGAATGCTAGCTGCCAGAGCACGCATCTGATGGCAAACGCAGCCGCCCATCAGCGGCGCCGCAAGTACTCGACCGACGAACCGCTGGCTGTCAGCACGCCACCGTCCAAGTGGCCCGGCGTAACCAACCTGCGAGCGCTGCTGGCACGAGAGAAGGACGAAGATACGCCGCGACTAAACGTGCTTCTGTGCGAATCGTTCGTGGCCGCCTATATGGCCCTTTTCGTGTATGCGCTGACCACTTGCGACAGTCACATCCTGTACCGGCTGGCCGGGCAGAGCTTTGCCGATAGCTCCTGGTCGACGTTATTTGGTGGCGGCGTGAAGAAACTGCTGCGTAAAGCAACCTCGCACGCACAGGCAGCGCAAGCGGTCCAAGCGCAGCAACAGCAGCCAGAAAACGCAGACGCCGGCTCCGGCATCGAAGCATCCGGCACTAACACCGCCAGCGCGGAAGGTAGCGTCTGGGGCGCGGTGACGTCGCTGACTAAACATCGTGTAAAGCTTAACATGAAACTGCTGGGACCGTTCGCCGGACCGCAGGGTGCATCCAGCATGAAGGAGGATAAGCCCACGTACCGGGAACAGTTTGTCCCTCCGGAGATGTCGATGGTTTCGTACTTCCTAACAAAACCAATACCGAAGGGACTCGGACCGGACGAGGAGGAGTACGATTCAGCCGACTCGGCCGTATCCGATGTCGAAGACGAGGACGAAGACGAAGATGTGTTCAACGATCCGCTCAACAATGATCCCAAAGCGTCGCAAGTGTCGGCCGCCGTCCGGAAGCATCGACTGGAAAATACCGAACACTCGAATCCGAACTCATACTCGTGGTGTATCATGCGCTACGCGCTGATACGGGTGGCTCAGAACCAGCTGCAATCGTTTATCGCAGTGGCCGGTATAGAAATGCAAGGTAGGTTGGACTCGGTATGCAGACAGGGGCTTACAGTTTTATACGTGGTGTATCGTCAAGTACGTTTCATAGATTACTCACTATATGTTAGATCACCTTTTTTTCCAAAAAGGCATTGTTTACACATCCAGTGGATTATTTCTATTTCCAGAGCTTCCTGTCAGTAGCCCTTTAGTGCATGGTATATTGCGAACAATGTCATCATGGCAAGATTTGCTAAAGGAGGAGCTGGAAAATCGTGGGCCTGCTTCAGTTGATTACATTCCAGGTGAGTGTTTGGCACGTTACAACACCATAAGAAAACAACAAATAATAATGTATGTGCCTACTACACGCAAATACAACAGTCCTGATTGACTATTATAAGCTGCCAAGATTCTCCAAATTGGTTGCATCTCGAATCAATAGCTGTGTTTCTTTAGTCTACCAGTGATACCAGTGAGTGGTCTGGTATTTTGCGTTCATAGATAATTTGCTGCTCTTCAATGACCTTTTTCTCTACATTTAGGATCTGAGTCATCGTGGACTGATAATACTAATCTTGTTGTCGTCGATTTGTCTTTTCTCCTAGGGTGCTTCATCGAATCAGAGGCGAAGGGCCCAGCAATTCATAAATATCGTTCGCTACTGGAGCGTTCCAACACGCCCTTCAGCCCCTGTCTGTCAGCTTCGGCTCCTGCCAGGCGGCTGTGGAACTATTTGGTACGCATTGAATCCGTGCAGGAAATATTTATTAGGGCCGTGTTTGGCAAGAAAAAGTCCACCTCCAACGCGTTCGATACCGGTGCCGGAGGTGGATCGGCTGCCGCATCTGTTGTTGATTCCGGTACGCCTCTTGGACATGAGCACAATGGCAGCAGCGTGCCTGGCGTTCACCAGCAGCACAATCAAAACATTCCAGAACCGGTACGGATCATTCACAAAGACCAGGAGCAGATATCGGCCTTCTGTCTGAACATGGTGAATCCCGGTTTGCTCGCGCTTGCAACGCCGAGAGAGGTGCAGGAGATGGATATATCGCTACTGCTCGAATCACCCAACTGGATGGAGGATGAATGCGAGATGGATATAATGAATCTGTCCAAAGATATTGAATCCCTAGCTTCAAGCAGTTTTCTCGTGATACAAACGTCAACCGACAAGTAAGTGCAGCGATTACTACACCGAATTCTAGAAAGGCGTGTTTCATACTATGTTATTATCTTAGGCATCTACTCAACCAAAACATCAGCAGTGCCCAAAACTACGGCGCACCGTCGAGTCCTCAACCAGGCATTGCTGGACAATCAGGCCGGGGAGCTTCAGTGGTATGTGAGAATAGTATTCACTAGCACCTTAATGAAATTTCCCAACAGTACACTGTGCCATTGTGCAATAACTGTCGCTGACTTACGTATGTGTGTGTGTGTTTGTGCGAAACTATTACTGATGCTTTTGTTTAGGGGTAAACTAGTAACGGAACAGTCATGTATAGAATATTCGTACCATACATTTGTGGTTTGAGGTACGAATTGCTTACTGGTTTTATGCAATTTATCGTGAAGTGTATTACATATTTCAGTGATCACAACTTAAGTGAATTTAGCCTGTGACGTGAATAATTGATATTAATCGATATCGTATGGAGTTCGATAAACTTATTATATGTAAATCTCATTCTCTTTTCCTCTTTTCTTCACCCTCTTTGCAATGCAAATACATGGATTTATGTCGCTTACACGCTTAACCTTTTATTGTAACAAAACAATAAATACAACAACGAACTGATACGCTCAAAAACGTAACATTTGCTCGGACAATTCGTTACAATGCAAACATTAACATCGATCATAAAATCAATGGGGATGCGTGCAGATTAAAGGAGCCACCTTCCCCGGTAGTCAATGTCCACGGTTCTGCAAGCTGGTTATCGATCGCTCCAAGCATTTATTAAAACCGGTACACTTTTAAATTGTACTTTTTCTATTGCAATATTTGATCCATAAACGTTATTTTGTAGCTCCTCAAATGATTTCGTTTTTTTATTGCAGTTGTATTCTTTTTATACAGTTCGTTTTTTTCGAGTAGATTAGATCATCGATAGCTAAACTTATGCTTAACTAAAAACAATATGCAACTCCTATTCTTTATCATTATTTGACATCAACATTCATTCATTTCATTGTTACCGCTGTATCTTAGTTGTTTACAACGTATTGTGTCTATCATTTATTGTTTATTAGTTTCTGATTTTGTAAGATAAAGACGTATGCGTCTGTAAAATTATGTGACTTTTGGTTTGTTTAATGCTTCACTTGTTGTTTGAATTATATGTTTTAATGTTGTAAGTGCTATGCACGTTTTTATTACCATTTTTTTGACATAATTTTATGATTAAATAATTTTTTTTCCTTAATTGCATTTTTATTGAACCAAAGGTGCTTAAACACAAGGTCGATAACATCAAGCGGATGAGCGCACATCCTTTGATGCCATTATACCTAACAGGCGGGCAAGACGGTTCGGTACAGATGTGGGAATGGGGACACCAACAAGCCGTCTGCACGCCACGGTCACCGGGTACCTTTGCCAAGGTTACACGTTGTCGATTTTCGCAGCATGGTAACAAGTTCGGCATTGCGGACGGTGACGGTAACCTAAGTCTCTGGCAGGTTGGACTTGCCAGTCAAAGCAATCGACCGTTCTTCGTAAGTAGCTCCATGACAGTGTGGGAAGGTGAACTTGTTAATATTATATTTTTTGTTCTTTTCGCTCGCTAGACATACCAATGCCATAATAAAGGAATCACAGATTTCGTATTTCTCGGATCGTGCAGTTTAGTGGCCACGGGTGAGTGGATCGTTAGATATTATAAATTTGTGTACTAAAATATGGTTATACATACATGTTTTACCGTATATTCCACTCGTGTCGTTCATAGCTGGTCACAGTTCCGAAAGCAAAAACGTAGCCATATGGGATACACTGTTACCACAAAAGAAAGCTCTAGTAGCTGGTAGGTGTTCAAATGTGTGTAGCAACACTCGCAATGTTTCCACTAACAAGTTCGAATCCTACTTTGTTGTAGCCTTTACGTGCCACGATCAGGGTGCTTCTAGTCTAGCGTACGCTCCGCAACATCAACTACTAATTTCTGCTGGTAAAAAGGGCGATGTCAGCATTTTTGATGTTCGTCAACGTATTCTGCGACATCGTTTTCAGGTATGAGCGTACACATTGACACAACACGATCTCTTACGCCTAACGTACGCATTTCTGTGTTTTTTTAGGCCCATGAGCATCCAATAAAGTGTTTGGCCATTGATCCTAACGAGGAACAATTTGTAACGGGCTCTGCCGATGGCGACATTAAGGTAAGTACCAAGTACCATGTTGATCGCGCAAAATTTGTAAGATTGAATTGATTGTTACAATTGTCCTCACAATTCGCAACAACAAAAAAAGGTATGGGGACTGACGGTTCACACGCAGCTGTACAGTTTCATGGGTGAACATGCACGCAGCAGCTTTTTCAAGCACATCGGGCAAGGCGTGACCCAGCTGCAGATTGACCAAGGAGGCCGTCTGTTTTCCTGCGGTGCTGACGGTTCGATGAAGGTGCGACAGCTACCCGACCGCGAGTCGATCGTTCATTCGCTATACTAAAACCAAACGAACGTTAATCCATTCATTCGACGCCAAAATGTTCAACGACTCACGCTGTAGTAGGGCGTACACGTAACAAAAACAAAAAAAAACAATACCGGCTAGTAGAATCGACACAAACGTTGCATAAATTAGAATAAACGAAAAGTAGCAATCCATTGCAAGTATTAAATGATTCGAATTCGGTTGACAATAGCGTAGTATCCAATTAAACGATTCCTACAGTTTGTAATAATTGTTTTATCAGAAACGCCGTTTGAACCTCAACCAAGTTATCAAATCTACAGCGTCTTTTGTCCAGCAAGCTTTATCAATACAGGGCTCAACATCAACACGTTTATCTCGCGCCAATAAAACGATTTGTTGGGCAGCTGGTTGTTGGAGCATCAACAGGCAAATGTTTGCCTATGGCTTAGCTGCCCTGCAAAACACTATATTAATGCTAAACTTTTGGTTTATTTAGCAGTTGAATAACTTTTCTGGATAGTGCATGCGCTATCCGGTTGCAAAACCTTCTCTAAACAATTCAAGCGAAAAATGGTTAAAAATAAACGTTGAATTTATTCTGGATTTGACACCTTCACAGATTTGAATCTGGCTACTGTTCTATTTATGGTAAATGTAAAACAAGTTTCGTACAGCGTTACCCTTCAACAGTTGACATTATAAACTCCACCCACCTTCACCCGAATCCGTTGAGAAGTGTTTGTGTCTTTATTAGAAAAAAGGGGCCGGACAAGTGACTGATAGTGAGAAAGTGTATTAAGGTAAAAGGCGGAAACACCGCAACCGCCAGTTCAGGTTTTGCAAACACGTTGCAGTCGGCTGGTGTATAGGGGACGTTCGATAGAATCGAAATGATGATGGTTACTATAAAGCAGGAGGACAATGACGAGTCGTACATAACATAATTAAAAAATGCAACACATCGCAGACAATACCCATATTGAGATGCTTAATGATAAGATAATATTATACCAAAAAAAAAAAAAACATCGGAACTATATGAAAATTATACAACGCAGTCCTTATATGATATGCAAAAAATATGTAGGAATCGGAAACGGTAAAATGAAATGGCTGGAAAAGAGGATGCGAAACTATTTAGCACATGGACACGGGGACTCTATACAATATAAAGGTAAACTGTGCGTTTGTTTGTGTTGCGGAGTTAACGGACCCGTAGGAAGTACGAAGTGAGGAATTAAAAAAACCATATATACCGATGTCACGATATTTACTATTATAGAAGTGAGACGTAGTTCATGAAATTGAGCAAAGGTATGGGAAAAAAGAATGGGTATGTAAAATGTTAGGCTAAATAGCTAGCACTGATAATCGACTAGTATTTAGCAATTAGTTGCAATTCCTTCGAGTATTTTCGTTTTACGTTTTTCTGTCACCCTCATTTTAACTGTTACTACCATAAGATACAAAGCTATGGATGTCAGATTTTTCCTGTTTCACTAATTTTTTTTGGTGCTACTTACTCTAAATATGCTTGCGACAGCATTTACTGTCGTTGATTTTGAGTCAATGCTACCATAAGTGGTGGGAACAGTAAATAAAAAATGTGTGCATTATTTCCCTTTCCTTTTCTCTTCCTTGCAAATGTTTTGGTTTGAAACAACACCAACTAACTAAGCAAACGCAATCGTTGATTTTTTAATGCGGATGCACCGTAACAGTACGCAAACCAACAAACACAAGCCTTCCACTCAATCCCTTCACTATGTCTTACCGTGGCTTCATCAGCAACCCGAAGAAGGACAGGAGGAAACTGTTTCAAGACATGCCCGTCATAATTACGGCATGTACAGTTTGTTGTTAAAAATAAATTCTATTGTTACTCTTTATCTATCCTAAACTAAACTTTAATGTAACACCCCAAGGGGACGGAGCGGGAAATTCAGGCAAAACACGATTGAACTACACACTACCACACCCGACTCACGGTATTGAAAGTAAAATAAAACAGCATATACATGATATATTAAACACGACGAGAGCTTGGCAGCGTATTAATGAAGTTTACGAATGTCTGATGATGATAAAATATTCCGATCTAATAATTTTCTTACGGGGTGGAAGTAGATAAGAAAATTGAACAACACGAAACACAACACGAATAGATACACTCACATTAGGTCCGTAGTAGTATCGTATATAGATGGTGTTAACTGCTGACTAGCTGTAATATGTGATGCAATCAAAAAATCAAGCAACCAACCTTGTTTTCCATCAAGCACAACGTATCCTTCATAAGAATCTGTGTAAATAACCATGTTTCGGTTTGTTTGTGTTTCAGTTGCAATCGTCATCCGTATGTACGCTCCATTTGATGCTTCTTTTATTTCAAACGTTTTATAAAACGTGTGCAATGAATAGAGTAAATCGTTTTTGCGTTTCTTTCGAAAGATATATTATATTTAGCAGGATGAAAGTGGTCCAGCAGTATCGCGCGCATTGTAGAATGCGATGCCATGCTTTACAACTATCGAGATAGGTTTAGTATAGGCGATTGTTTGTTTTTTTTTTTACCCTGTATTGTTGATCTATGAATTTGCTTTTCAATTTATTTATTTTACCATCAATAAATGTTATTATATTATGGCGAACATAGTATCAGTGTGTGAGACGTGTTTATTTTAAGTGCCTCAACATTTATTCCTTCGCTTATGCATGTTGCATGTTCCAAGTGAATGTACGAGATAGAGCGATTTAAGCCGTACCATATCGTATATTTATTATCAACTTTATGTTTGCTGTAACAATAATCGATACAAGTTTCAACCGTAATGGTTTTTTTTAACGTTTGTTATTGCGAGGCTTTTGTTTTTTCCCGAATTTTGCCTTCTTTTTTTGGTGCCCGGATGGGTCTCCTCCTCCTCCATTGGCTGACATCGAATCATCGCCGATCTCGTTAAATCGTTTTTGACCACTGTAAAATAAATATAAGATAAATATGTATGCAAGACGTCAAATAGCATCATCCCTAACAGAGGTTATTAGGACTAGGCCATCATTAAAAAAAATCAATTAAATCAAATCTCTTCAAATAATCAAGTTTTGGCTTACCTTTTGATGGACACTATCGTCGATTTGTTGCTCGACAGCACCTTATTCCATTCCTCATCCGTACCCTTGATCGCGTACTGGTCCAGGTTCAGTTTCTTTAGACTTGCCAGTTCCTTCTTCTGCTTTTGTTCGAGCGATTTTACATCGTCTGCTAGTTCTTCGTTAAGACTCTTTTTTAACGGTACCAAATGTTCGCCCGTATTTAGCTTGCTCTCCTTCACCATTGTACCTTCGATCGTGCTCTCGATCGTCTCCACAATGTAGTAGGTTAGCTTTTTCACGCAATCGTAAAACTTTGCCAGCACCTGATTGCTGGGCATATTTAGCTCTTCCATCAGCTTTTCTATAGATTTATTTTGCAAACCGCAACCCATAAGAATCGCCTTATGGAGCGACTCGATATGGACACCGTGCATTTTGCCTTGGAAGTAGAGGGACGCCAGATCAGTCGTTAAGTCCATGATGAGCTTATATTCGACCTGGTTGTTGACATACGCTTCCAGTCGCTGAATGTCGTGTGGAAGAAACGTTTCATCGATAGTCGTTTGTGTCAGTGCTGAAAGTACGTCCATTGGTAAGATACATTATTCGCCATAGTTTTGTAAGTATGCAATAGAGAAACTACAACAATAAATCCTGAAAATCCATTTTGCTAAACTTAACTAATTTTCACGGCTATTTTTAGTGTCTCACTCACTGCGGAACACCGCTGTCTATGCAAATGGAGCTTACCTTTTTCTTCCAGCTTCACAGCCCTATTCTCGAGCAGCGACAGTGCCAGACTGGTCGTGAACTTGCTGAACGATTTTCCCAGCAGCTTTAATATGCGCCGGCGAAAGTCGCAAAAGTACGCGTTCAGCCATTCGTTCGTTTCGACCTTCTCCGCATTCCCACTGATTGGGCAGAGCATAATGCAAGAATGTTCGCCGGTTAGCTCGTTTTCCTTCTGGCTAAGGTACACGGGCACAAACTTTTGACTCTTCCAAAAGCGCAACAGTTCACCGGTTAAGCCAAAGGACGCTCCGAGATAGTCCAGCGGTTCCGGTTTGCGCTCGGTCAGCGATTTAAGCAGCGTTGGTATTTTCTTCCTCGGTGCTATTACCTCCTTCAGCAGATCGACCTCCTCATCGTCGATCGTTTCGATGCCGTCGCCCCCTCCGTTCTCATCTTCATATTCGTCTGTTTCGATGGGGAATCTTCCTTCGTAATAGTGTTTCAGCTGATTTAATGCTCGCTTTCCGTAACCCATCTACAAATTTGATAGCATTTAAATTTAACAATATACTCTAGATCAAACGTAAACCCAACAAGCCTACCCTTTGATAGTTGGGATGCGTTGCGATGCGTACGATACGAGCCCCCGAAAGCTTCGGAAACTCGTGATCACCGTACTGTTCCGTGATGTTCCACGGAATCAAATCGCCGGACGCTTTCATACCGCGCGAAAGCGAATTGCGCACCGTCTGGGAAGAAATTTCACCCTCCAAACACACCTGAATCACAACCAGTATCTCTGGCAGCTGGTTTTTCTTCACGATCGGACCGAGCAGACAGAACAGATGGTGTGCGGGAGCATCGCTCATCATCTGCAAATCATTCGGGCTGTTTTTGTAGTGCGAAGAAACGCAAATTGAAACGACACGTTGTAGGAACGTTTCCGCTGCACGATGGTAAGAAAACAGGGCGTCCCTGTCTACGTAGTACAGCTGACACTCGTCCGGCGGTGGACACCCCGTGTTGAGATTTTGCACGATCGTTGCATCAAGACACAGGAGAGACGTGAGCCACGATTCGACCGGATCGCCGGGACTGTATCGGATCGATTCTTCCAGCTTTATCTGTGATTATAAATGTAAAGTGTTGCATGTTCTAAAACTCATAGTAAATTAAGTATCTTTCTGTTCATACCGGAAGTGGAGCGTTGCTCTCCTTTTGCAGCTGTGATAATAGCTTTAAACTTAACGAACGACCAGTTCCTTCGTACCCGTTGATGGTAGAAGCCATGAAGACGAGATATGACCCGAGCATGGCTTTCACCATCGGGAGCGGAATAGCTGCCGCTTCGTCAATGATCAGCAAATCAGCCGCATTCAGTAGGTGCGCATCCGAGGGCGAAATGTATTGAATCGTTTGTCGGTTGTTTCGCGTCACATTAATGCGAATGATAGCTTTGTTGAAATTGGGATTGGTCGAGCGAATGATCGTGTAGTCCGTGTGCTCCTGGTACTCAAGCACATCGAATCCCTTCAGTATGAACTCGAAAAGCGTGATTAAATTTTCTGGCGAGGGTGACGTCACGTACACGTTCACGTACCCGAACGCTATCGAGCCGGCAATCGCAAGTCCCATGGCAGCCGACTTGCCTCGTCCACGTCCCGCCGTCAACGACGTAGGCGGCTTCAGTTGCTTTTCAGCTAGAGCATCAATGAACTGGGCAACCGCTTTAGCTTGATCGTACGTTCGGCACAGGCTCACCAACGGCCCTGCTGGCGGTGCATCGACCAAACTTTCTTTGAGCTCGGCCAGCTGTTCACTCTGTGCGCTTTCTATAGTCGAAACATCGATCGGTTTCACGTCAGCCGTGCTCGAAGACAGAGGTAACACGGTAAGGTCATCGTTCACCAGCAAACAGCGGGAACAGTCGGCCAGCGACAAGATTAATCGTTCGTTGAAACGACACGTTACATTCTGGTGTGCTTCCGTGCGGTAACGTTTGTGCACGTCCATACTCATCGTGTAAAGCTGCTTCAGAGACGAGATAGTTTTAAGCAGCAGAATGATTAAGCCACCACCCTCGACGGTTTCGATCGTACGCGCCAGAAGGTTGGGCGTTAAGGCTTCAAAATCCTGCAGCACACACACACCGTACGTTTTACCGAGGATGGTGTGCGTATCCTTGTAGTAACGACCGTGGATCGTAGTCGCCACTCGAAAAGCATCAAACAGATCCGATTCGTTGATGTCGATCTTGCCGGCTTGTATTTTTTTGGCGCGTTTTTTACCATGACTATAATACAGATGAAAATCTCTTTAGTACATCGACGATTTTAAGATATGAATATAATCAGAACTCACTTTGAAATAGCTTCATCCTTGTTCTTGTAGCACCATAGCACCGTCGGCCGCGCTTTGACCGATGCCTTGGTGAGGATATCGTACAGGATGGGCACCTGGTCTCGTGCTTTGTTACCCACCACGACGAACATCGTGCGATGACCTAGCTTCACTCCATTTTCGATCATTACGCGAATGCGATTATCTATCTTTTTCTTCACCATTTTTGTTGATTTTTTTTAAAGAATATTTGCAACAATTTCAAACTGCGGTCGTGCACGTGGGATTGTCTAAACACAACAAAAGTTATTTTACGCCAGGTTGGCCATTCATAATAACATGTCAACTTCTGACGGTTTGACAAACTTCATACATTTTTAAAACATCAAATAATGCATCGCAAAGCTATAAAAGGATGGCTTTGGTAATTGTAGCTGTGTTTTAAAACTTCAATAGTCTACATAAAACCTTTCGACAGGAAAATATCTCGATTTTTCTTTTCAAATATTTTTACTCCATATTTGAAAAGATTGACATTTGCTGACCATGTGTGATTGTTTGTAAATATATCAGCTAATATCAACACGTTTCTCTGCTGTCTGTTGGGTTCGACACGAGACGGATTTCGTATCATTAGTTCTTTCTAACATAGTTATGCATTAAATATAGAGCTAAGTCTACAATGTGTGGTATATTCTGTTACATTTGTACTAACGATGATACCGCGAAGGCCAACCAAACCGTAAGTAGCGTAATAATTTGACTGCGCTACCTATATTCATTCGCCCATCTGCTTTTTGTAGCTACTCTCATGCCTTGAGGTTCTAAAAAATCGTGGCCCAAACTTTGAATGTTCTTTGTGGTACAACTCAAGAGTATTATTTCATGCATCGGTGCTGTGGCATCAGGGAGAAACTTTGTGCAAACAACCCCTAGAAACTAATCGTACCGTGCTGGTATTTAATGGGGATATCTTCCAAAAGCGAAACGACGTGCGAGAGAGTGATACACTATGGCTACTGAAACAAATCGAAGATTGTAATAGTCATGATGATCTGTGTGAATTATTTGCTGCACTTCGTGGTCCGTTTAGCGTTATTTTCTTCAGAAAGCAAGAAAATCGTCTTTACTTCGCACGGGACGCTGTCGGGAGAAATTCTTTGTTGTTGGGAAAAGGAGAAGATGGCAGTATTTTAATTTCCAGTGTTTGTGGTATGTTTATAGCCTAGTAACACTGCATGTCACCATAATATGTTTTGATTTGTATTTTGTCGTCTTGCAGGAAATGTTTCTTCCACTATTGTTCACGAGCTTCCTCCGTATGGGCTATACTATCTTGATTTAGATGCTTTACCTGAATCAGAATCGAATATTTTTGGGTTATTTCCATGGACAAATGATTGGTCACAGCTAGAGCAAATATTTGGAGACACGATATCAATTAATCGAAACATTAGTTTGGAAAATCGTCCATGTAGCGTCAAGGTATAACAAACTATACGTCTTTTAGCTGTATGCTCGTGTGCTAATGTTTTTATTTAACTCAATTTTAGCATGATTTTAGCTTTCATGAATTGGTAACTAAAAAAGATTCTTCAGTTGAAGATATTTTGGAATATCTTTGTAAATCTTCAGCCATCGACGATGTTTGTATTCAACTGCTCACCACCCTGCGCCAATCAATGGAGGAGCGAATATCGAATACCATAGCGTTCTGCAAAAACTGCCTAGAAAGCCGTACCGATTGTTGCCATGCGAAGGTGGGCATTCTTTTTTCGGGGGGCATAGATTGTTCCATATTAGCTCTTTTGGCTGACGAATTTGTTCCAGAAGGGACTCCGATAGATTTGTTAAACGTTGCCTTTGAAAAGGTGAGTCGAACGAATGTACCACCGACACAAATTGATTGGAATGTGCCAGATAGAGTAACCGGCCGGACATCCCTACAAGAGTTACAGCGCCTTAGACCCAATCGGTAACCAGTTCATTTGCATAGTTTATTGTTTTGTGAATGTGGTAAAATATTCAATTTAAATTATTGTTGTCCTATGCAGTAAATGGATCTTTGTAGAGATAAACGTACCTAGGAGTGAACTAAATGAGCGGAAACAAACGATATCCAGTCTTGTTTATCCTCTGCGAAGCGTTTTGGACGAGTCTTTGGGTGCTGCTCTTTGGTTTGCCTCTCGAGGAACTGGTTTTGAAAATGGAGAACCTTACACAAGCACATCTCGTGTAAGTGTAAATCATTTGAATGTACGATACATCCTACTAAATTTATTGTCATTTTAGGTATTGCTCTTAGGATCGGGTGCCGATGAACTGTTTGCTGGTTACACTCGGCATAAAACAGCATTCGAACGTTGTGTGCACAACCACGCGGAAGTAGATTCTAATCTTGAGAAAGCATTTCAAGCACTGGAGGAAGAATTAGCCTTAGATTGGAGACGATTGCCGAGCAGGAACTTGGCACGAGATGATAGAGTAATTTGTGACAATGGTGTCACCCCGAGAACACCGTATCTACAGGAAGATTTTATCGCGACGGTGCTTTCCCTAAGAGCCTCCCAACGATGTTATCATCCACTTGGTCCTGGAATTGGTGATAAATTAATACTCCGTTTATGTGCCTACAAGCTTGGATTGATGCAGGCAAGCACTCTGAGGAAACGGGCTTTACAGTTCGGATCAAGGATAGCTGATCGTAAGCAGAAGGCCTCTGATCGTTCAGCGTACCTTGAAGATTAGGTTTTGAAATGGGAAAATTATCTGCGCCGTAAGCCTGTACTGTTGTTTTGTTCGAAGTTTGCAAAGCTATAATGATTGTAAATGACTTTTTATTCATGTCCGAATATTCGATCTCTTGTGCGCTGTTTTGAAAAATTCTATACAGCTAATACGAACACCCAGTTTATAATTCTTTTGTCATCCATGCGAGCGAATATGCGTTTCTAGTTATGCCACGAAGAGGATTCATTTTTGTAGATACCTTGGTCATCTGAAATGTCACACATAAATCATCAAAACCTTCAATTAGAACCAACACAAAAATACAAAGTTTATCATTCTCGTGAAATAGACAAAGCTTGTCGTAGCTTACAAAAATAATGCCTGATAAACCCGCGAAACAGGATAACAAAAAAGATGACGGAGCAGAACTGGAAACACAAATTATTATGCGCATGCCGAAGGTCGTGTTTATATTGAAGCATCCGTGAACGCGCAAGATTCTCAAACTTAACAATATTGGTGTTACAGGAACCCGCTGCTGCCCTACGCGAAGCGATCCAAAGCGGTGCAAACAACCTTAAAGATCGTCTTTTCATCCGGTTGGAAAACGAATTGCGATATGGAGAGGTTCGCTTCGACCACTGGTTGCTGCATGCGAAAGTCGTCGATTTACCTACGATAATAGAATCTTTGAAGACTATCGATTCTAAAAACTTCTACAAAACTGCTGACATTTGTCAGATGGTAAGAATATTACAGCGTAACATGCAAAGCATCAACTTAACACTTTCTTCAAACTAACAACTATAGATGATATGTAAAGAGGAGCCGGAGCAACAGTCCGCGGAAGAAGAATCACCGAACAAAAACAAGAAGAAGGATCCCAACAAGGTGGATAAAAAATTCCTGTGGCCGCACGGTGTAACTCCGCCTTGCAAAAACATCCGTAAACGCCGATTCCGAAAAACGCTCAAGAAAAAGTACGTCGAAGCACCTGAAATAGAAAAGGAGGTAAAACGTTTGCTACGGGTCGACAACGAAGCCGTCAACGTGAAGTGGGAACTGATTACGGAGGATGAAGATCCGAATAAACCGTCGCCGGGCTCGGGCACGGACACAGGCGCTCCCAACAAAAGCCCATCGAAGAACACGAAAAAGAGTGGCCTCAACAAAGACGTGGGTGAGCACGATATTTTCGGCGAGGAAGTGTCCGATTCGGAGGAGGAAGACAATCCGATCAACAAAAATATCGACATCGACGAAAGCAGCCGACTTTCAGCGGAAGCAGACGATAGCCGTTTGTCGGACTCGAGTTCGTACCAGGGAACGCAGCAGTCAGACCGGAACCCGGCGCTGGAGTTTAACAAAAGTATGTTCAGCGGCGGTGCCAGTACAAGTAGCAGTTACCGAGCGGCTAGGAGGTCCGAAGCGACCGCTAATGCCGGTGGATCGAAATCCATGTCATTCTATCATGGCGACGGTTCCCGGCTGGACTCCGATAACGATTCGTCGGACTTACCGCACGGCGGTTTTGGCAACAGTCAGAACAGCAACGCCAATAGTGCCACTGCCAGTACGAACAACACTGCCCGCATTTACGAGCTGCAGCGCCAGATAAGCGATCTGCAAGCGCAGCGTAATCAAAAGGAGCAGGAAATTCGTGCAATCGAAAATCAAACGCTGCGTCATCGTTTGCAGGATAAGCTGGACAGCTTGCTGATGGAGATTGAAGACAAGGAGAAAGAGGTAAGAAGAAAGTAAAACAACCGTTGGGGCATCGAAACTAATGCATACAAATATTGCGCTTACATTCCAGATTCAAGACCTTCAATTGGCCGATAAATATAACTTGGATTAGCCAGGCTGCTGAATTATCAGAATGATCTTAATGATAGCTACAGCTAATTTCAATGTGCATCACATAAGCATTTGAAAATAAACCCTCTGCAATTATCAAATGATCTTTTGATAATAGCAGCTACCGTAGATTTATGTTGTTGCCAATCAATGTTGATGCCAATCGCCAATGTATGCATTATTATTGTATATTTAAGCTGGACTTGATTATTTTGGTTGTACAGCAAACCACCCGTAAAGCGATGTTGCTGAACCGAAGGCTGCACATGGATGTAGTTTATACCACAAATACTCCAAGTGCACTTCCATCGTTTATGCGAAAATTAAACGCCGTCTGTCCTTCTCAGTCAGGGATACTTCACCTATGAAGGGGATCCAAAGGAATTTTGCTGGCTGAGTTGTCCGGAATCGTTATAATAGCAGGTCCAGTTCACCGGAACGTCGTGAATTGGATGCATGTGGTATCCAACATTCTCCCGAGATCCTTCTTGTCGAACGCAGCTACACGCGATTGTTTCATCAGATTTGTGTGCGGCTGTTTTCTGAGAGCTATGGCTTCGGTAAATTGTTCGTTACTCTTTTCTTCTGGAGTCGATCCAGATAACTTTGTGTACCGGCTGATGAAAGGATTGGATGAAAGTTATAAGAAAAAAACTAGTTGCGTATAATCCATCGTAAAAAGGTGTGTAATATATTTTTTTTCTTTGTAAACAGTTTGTTTAAGGTTCTAATGCTCTATCTACGTCCTACGTACGGAATGTGTTTTGTTGTTGTATTGGAATGGTTTAAGTTTGTGGTCCGATTTCTATTTCGCCTCCCAAACCTTAGACAATTTACGGTTAAGGCATTCGGGTTCATTTTGTGTTTTTGCTTCCGCCATCAGCATTCTTCAACCTACGCACACAAGCACTACTCTCTCTTTCTCTCTCTGGGCACTGTGTGGTTGCACCAATCATGAACATGATGTATATGAATGTAGAGCTACGCTAGTGAGTATAATACGCAAAATTTCGGTGATCTCAGTAGCTTAGGAGAGAAGTGGTGTTTTTGCTTTTGTGTTGCTGCACTCCTGCTTTCTGCTAGCCGTCCCCTACCTCTATCTAATTATTCTACAACTAGGCGTATGATAACAAACAAACAAAAAAAATACTGCAGAATAATTTCCACATGCACGTGCGCAGAAAAATTGAGCTGCAAAATAGAACGTACGTTTCGGGAAAGTCTAGTGTTCGTTACGTTTTTTTCGCACTGCACGGAAACCGACCGATTTCATGCTCCACGGCCACCGGGTTGGAGGAACAGGATTGAATTATATTAACGGCTACAGAACCTCTGCACCTCTCGCGTATGCTGACGTATGATTTGCTTTTGCTTTCTCGTAGAGCGAAATTGTTTCAGTTTATTTCAGCTTCCCCTGTTAGCGGACGTGACTTTTTTCGGCTTTACTATCTTGCTTCGGGGACCGTCAACAGCACTCGTCTTCGCTCGGCTTGTTTGTTCAGACTGTAACGGTAACCCGCAAGCCACGTACCCACTGTTTTTCTCCAC
>JXXA01017126.1:0-11737 GCA_000956255.1 Anopheles punctulatus
GGGGGGGGGGACGTAACTTGAAACCGATCCACGGTGTTGGGTAACCGGGCAAGGACTAAACGAGCGCACAGGCTCGCACCTCGATCCTCACGCCGATTACAATGTAGTGGACGGTGTGTTTTGCATCGAAACGAAAACTGCTCGCGGTGAATGGACGGCGTTGGGGCGCGTTTGTTTTTTTTTTTTATTCCGCGACCAACCAACAAAACAGACAAAGTGTTGCCTCATTTCGGATGAGGTGTTAGATTACTGACCTTTAAGGTGAGTTAGAAGTTCGTTTCCTTGTTTGTACAGCAGCGGGCAACGTTTGCTAACCCTGGGCTTGCAAGGCTTGAAGACTGTTTTGGTAGCATGCTTTTGGACGAGCTCTTGGGCAGCAGAGCGTTTGTTGGAAGTCGCAAGGACTAGAGTGACGCTAGTCGCAAGCATCACAGTAGCCGTAGCCGTAAAACTTTGCAGCAGCATCCATGATTGGTTGACGCCATCGGTCGTTGGATGTTGTGATTATTCTTGTGAACTTGTTTCCTCTAATTTTTCTTACTGCCTGTATCGGATAATTTTGACGATAAATTTTCGACTAAAATTTGTAACGCTGAAGGTCACTGTTTGGAGCATCGTTTGCCCGGATGAACGAAAAATGCTGGACTTTCCAACGCACGTTCGAAATGGTAACCCATTCACGGGCAGCTTTGGAAATACCCGTGCTACCTCCGGAAGGCGATGTGTGGAACAGCGGATGTGTGGATATGGAGGTGTGAAAAAATAATAACCTCATTTGGGCTCGATATTTTTTCAACGTCCCGTGTAAAAATACCTCCGGCGTGCTGGGCGCGTCGTTCGTGTCGTTCATGAATCGCGCTGGGGTTTTCCACGCGATCGTTACTGCCTGCGCCACCAAAAGCGTGTGATCGTTACTGCCTGCGGCCAGGGTAGCGGCTGGTAGACTTCGTGACATTCGGTGCGTTGGTTTGGGCTCCATGGCATTATCGTAGAAAATCTCGCCATAGGGCAACCTGGAGGTGCATGCAGCAGAGCCGTACAGATAGCGATGCTGCCCCAGATTACACAATCGAATCGAGTGGCCATTTAGGGGATTGGGAAGGTGCTAGAGTAAACAACCGGCCCTTCGACGGTGCCCGGCGCACCATGGCCTGGGTGCTTGGTGATAATTTATTAATTGTTTGATTAAATATAATTCATTCGATCTAAATAACAGATAAATTTCACTTCACAGAGCATCAATCGACGGTAAAAGGGAGCGTGCATCGCGCAGTGCATCAAGTGTCGGTGCGCCTTTGCGTACCTTAACCCGGATCGATCGGTTTCGAGCCCCGTTCGGGTTTCGTTGTTGTTTGCGGAGTGTGTGTAATAAATAATTCGGAAGTGAAAACGACATGCAATTGCTGCGTTTTAGCATTGCCCGCCACCCGTTTTGAGGCGTTCGCGTCAATCAGTCTATCTGGTGCTAACGATACAGCCCCACTTTCCGCTGCTCCGCCACACCGCGCCATCGCCGCCCGTCGCTGTGTCTGTTTACAAGTCGTACTCATAAATATTCTCTCACTCTTTCACCCCGCTGATGCAGAGATGAAAGTTTACACCGGTTACATAAATCTTCAAGATTTGTTGGAGTGTAAATAACTGTTAATGAAAATATGATTTCCTCAATATTTTTTGTGCGCGTGCCCGGTTGCAGTTGATATGCGGTGCGGTTCAGTTCATAAAAACTTTTTCAAAAAGTAATGGATGAAGTGTTGCTCCACCATTTGAAGGTTATTCAAAGTATGCACACAATTGAGTATCGAGAGTTAAGCTACAACTTCGGATGAAAAACATTACCTTTCAGGGTGGATGGTGTATTGATGCAACCCACATTCAATCTTAGTATATGCATGATCTTATATTTTCCAGACATTACGACCGCACTTGCTCGGTCTTGTTATAGTTTAAAAATGATTGAATGGTGTGAAATTTTTTGTTAAATCAAGTGTAGTAGTTTTTCGGGCTAAATCTACAAGTGTACATGTTGGGTTACCAGGCTGATACGTTGAAAATTTAACTTTTTCTGCATTTCCAGAAAAAGTGCATTTCAATTCCTTCTTTTCATCCATTAGACCTATCTATTCTATTGGAATGGGTTTAGACATATTACAACGATCAACTAAGGGTTTAGTTAGGGCTAACAATTAAAATTATTATTGATATTACAAACATTAATCAAACGATCATATTCCAATTACTATAAAAATATCACAAAAATGGATATTAGAAATGTGATATAATTGATTTTGAACAATAAAAATTAGTCTAACAACAAATAAATTTTAAATTAATTCACGAAAATTTCGAACGGCAAAAACGAACGTAGGAGGGGCTGATATATTATCTGATCATTGCAAAATTTAGCATAATCTTAAAGTGGGAATAATATTTAAAAACCTTCAAATATTAGATAAAAAATCGACCCAAAGCGAGATGCTCGAACGCACTGCTCGAACGAAGCGTATTTCTTCTATTTGTCCAAAATCTTTCGATGCGCCCTTAGTGCGTGAGCGAATCACTCAGCCGCACCGTCCGCTCTCTTTCTGCATCTCTCTCGCACGATTGAGTCGCTCTATCTTACCCGGCAACGTTTGTGTGTAGCTCGAACCTCTTGCATCTCGCTTAATCGTGAATTCTCGCTCATTCGGGCAGTAGGAGTGTACTATGGGCGATGGTGGGTTTTTATGATCAAAATAAACCTGTTAAAAGTCGAGTAGCTGTTCAAGCAGTTTCGAATTACGACTCGATCACATGATCGGAAGAACATTTTCGGTTCTATCTGGTGTTGAATTCAATGAAAAAAACGGTTAAAAAGTGTTGCAGTAGCAGCAGAAGGTTTGAATCCTTAATTTTGAAGTTCATTGCTGGTTCGAGTAGAACCATCATTGCTGGGCTAAATAACACACACATTTTGGAAAGTCCCGAGGCACGAGTCAATGAAACAATATTAAAAACATTGTTAGAATATAAGCAGCTCTATTTTGGTCATAAAATCAGGACAAAAACGAAAGAAGTCGCTTCTAAGGCTCAAAGTCTCTATAAGCATTTTCAACGACAACTACAAATCTCTGTGTCTGACTGGAGAACGTTTCGTGCTTTAAATTAAATTCTTCGACCTCTCCTATACTTTTTTTAAATTAATTTTCACCCCGCATTTCCTCATCCGAAACACGGAAAGAGGACAGCGCGATTATTCTAAGCAAATAATAGCGGGAAGTTTAATTGATCAATGTTTTAGTTTCATTTATTATAAAAACATATCTGCCGTCGTATCTTATTATTAGCTTATTGTTATTTATCCGAGCTTATTTCCATACAGATAGCCTACAGATAGCCTGATATCTTCATGTACCTTTCGAAAATGTCATCTTTTCCCTTCTATTCGCTAATACTAAGAAATATTTTTAGTATAAATGTCAGTCTACTGAGCACAAGTAAGAAGGATCACGTCCTTCCCAAGCAAGGAGTAACGATCCGCCATTAAACCAATCTAGTTAGCCTGCCTGCAATGCGGCACACAGGCATGCCCGCCCTTCGGCTCGTTACGTCAGCGACCGAGAAGAAGAAAAAGAAGCAGCAGCAGCAGCAGCGGCGGCGGATCATGGTCCGAGCTACCCGCACTAGATCGTCGTGCGATCATTCGCGATCGCGATGCTGCAGCGAGCTGTCCTCCCCGAGAGTCGGTGCCGCTGCGTCGAAGCGAACTAGTGCGTGAGCAATCAATCTCATCTCGACTCGGTTGTGTTATTTTCCTTCCACCTCCCTCTCTAGCGCCAAGAAACGAAGTGCATCGGTGCAAAGTGCAAGTACACAGGCAAGTGAGCGCTCAGTGTTGGGTTTTGTAAAGTGCACAAATAAAATACTACTGGTGCGTGGGCGACAAAAAAAAACAAAACCAAAAAAAAAGAAAACAAAAGAAGGAGAACAGCAACTTTCGTGCAGTTTCGTATTTGCTGCCCGTCTGCCCGTTTGCGTCCGTCTTTCCCATCGGTGCGGAAAGGAAAAGTGCAAGGAAACGGTCGGCAGGTAGTGGCGAGGCCCGAGGCGTCGTGTCCTTAGGCGGGTGGTTCGAGCAACGTAAACGGCACAGTGTCTTCCAGCCAGTGCAAGCCGGAGGGAGAGAAAGAGGGAGATCGAGAGAAAACGAAAATCGAGAAGCGAAACAAAAATACATTCACACACCCACACCCGAAAAGTGCAGTGCCAGTACCGGAGGGAACCGAAGACACAAAGGGAAAGGAAAAGCATCCTGTCCTGTCGTCGTCGTCGTCGTCGTTGTCGTTGTCGTGATTGTGGTTCGATGTGAAAGTCTCCGGATACCCCCGTGTGTGTGTGTGTGTGCGTGTTTGCACGCCAGTGTGAGCGATCGGTGGCCAAAAATTCCGAGCCTTGGGTGATTTCGGTGAAAATAATGCGTTGTGCCGGCGTTTGCCCAGTGAGCAGGAAACATTCCAACGTCCGTCCTCAGTGTCGCCGTGGGCCGCAAGGGCCGTATCGTGCAAGTGGCGAACCCGTGCAGTAGTTAGACCCCGAAGCGAGCCAAATTTCCACCGCCCCGAAGTGTGTGTGTGTGTGTGTGTGTGCGCGTGTGCAGGTGGAACTTTTCGCAACCCGTAAAAACTTTCCGGTTCCCGGCGGCTCGGCTACGCTGGTACATGACGCGGGAACGGCGACGGAGGCGGCGGGCGCATGCGGCTGCGTCACACCGCGACAGCCTCGAGTGGCAGCGACGGGTCGCAGAAACCAGGAGCAGGACATTCGGTGGTGCCGAGCGGCAGTCAAGCAGAAGGTAAATTATTAACCGGATAAGGATCGCACACCGGCGCTAAATCATCGCGGTTTCTGTGCGAGGGTCATCCTGAAAGTGGGGCCCCTAATTTGGGGACAGGGATCCGCGGCCCCTTGCAGATCGTATCGCTCGGTGCGTTTAATTGGTCGTGGCAGGACCGGGCGGGACATTGCAATGGTCAATGCTTAGTTCAGTGACATAAATCAGCGCAAACGCCGGAGGAAGGTTGACGTGGTTTGACGTGGCTTTATCTGCCCGCGCACTATCTTCCGCTGGGGAGAGCAAAAAGCAAAAAGCAAAAAGCAAAAAAAAAACAGGGTCAGCGCCGATGATGCGATGCATCACTCCAGAACGATTGCTAGAAAACTTGCCCGCTTGGTTTGTGGATGCGCGCGGGAAAAAGCGTTGGAACTGCGCCCGTTGGTTTCCTTTGCCGAGAGGCCAAAGCAGGGAGGTGCGACGCCTGAAATGTCGCCTCTAGGGGCAGGACTTTGGCACCCCCACCACGATCTCGTTGACGTGTTAGGGCAATCAAAACATAAAACTCGCACGCCTCCCTCCGGTCGATCCTGGCACCGGCGGAGGGTCCTCTGTCTGGCGTGTGTGTGTGTGTGAGAGTGTTTTTGACGTCTTTTATTAGCCCGTCCCGGATCGGGGACCCAGAGCCCGAAGTGTTGTTCCTGCGGGCGAGACGCGAGGGGAGGTGACAACGTCGTTGACAATTATTATTCAAATGCGATTAACAATTCTGCAGCGTGTTACGTGACGCGGCTGGAAGTGCCAAGCTTTATTTTTTGCCTGCGCCAGAGTGTGTGTGTGTGTGAGTGTGCTAAAAATAGCGAAAACCTGTACCCTCGGGGGTGGGAGGAGGCTTCACACTCGTCGGTTTTAAACCGCAGAATGGTGGGGTTGGGATTTCTAACCGGAATTTAATTCTCACACCAGTTGGTCGCGACTAAAAGATCGAAGGAATGTTTCTTTCTCATATTTTTTTTTGCTTTATTGTTGACGCACTTACAAGAGGCCAAAAGGGCTGCGGCTGCGTTGTGTGTATGTGTCCACAATCACGGTGGCGAAGTTGCGATTAGCTGCAATTTCACCCTCACGCGTACGCCTCCGATGACCTACTTGTCCGTTTACGCGTACCGCCGCATCTCAAACCCGCCCCGCGATCGGGCGAGGGACGTGCGTTTTTATGTGCACTAGACGCCCTCCCTGGCCGAGCGACCTGGGCCGAGTCGGGAGGGTGGGTGGTGCTGCAGCGAGCCACCTGACCACAGGTGCCCCACCATTGATAAAGGGTATGGAAATTACCGAAACCGAGCGGGCCAAATATTCGCGTTTTGTTCTGCCCCGTGTGTTTATTTCTTCCTCTTCTTTCGATTCTTTTCTTTTTGGGAAACATAAATGGATGTGGGCTCGGGAAAAACCCCAAAACCGTACGGTAACAGAGTGAGGTGCGAATTCCTGTACCTCCAGCGGCGGTACCGCTCCTGGCTGGCTGGCTGGCTACTTGAGCAGGCGAAGGTAGAGTCCGTCGAGTGCGTTCGGCCGGCCCAAGGACGAGGTACGGAGGGCTAACAACAGCAAATAACGAAGCACCAGGTTCTTCAGTTCCCCGCCCCTGTATTGTGAAGAACAATCGATTTGTTGTCCTCGGTGCGTAAGCTGCCCACACTCGAGCGATGATGCGCTGGCTGGAGGTAGTAAAACCGGCCCGCTCTCTCTCTCTCCCTCTCTCTCTCTCTCTTCCTCCAGCTTGATCCCGAGGAGGATCGCTTCCCGTAATCACCGTTGCAACCTGCCTCCTCGATTGTGTTGGGTTGAGAAAAGGTTTTTTTTTCTCCTCTCCGCTTCGGCAGGATCCCTCGTGGCCCATAAATAGGAGGCACTTGAGAATCACAGCTTGTGGCCTTTGTTTCAGGCACTCGATCGCCCCGGTAAGGGTGAGGACACATCCTCCGGGGTGATTCGAGCAGCAAAAGGTTCTGCCACGTTTTCCTCCTCCTCCGCTGCTGCTGCTGCTGCCTAGCGACGGGCTAGAGCCACCCGATGCACCTGATGATGCTGATGAGTCGGGTTCGGTGCAGCCGCTCGGGTTCGCGTCCACCTCGATCGCATTTAGCAGCGGAAAGAAAGGCGGAAACGCAGGTTCGCGAAATGAAAGCATCTTCGGTCGCTCGCGCGACGGTATCATGATGGCGATGATGGCCGGGCCTGATGATGCAAGCCAATAACCCGGGGGTCGCCAGTCGCCGCCCGGTCTGTCCCAATCTTCTACGACCGTGAATCTCGCCTCGCCCCTTCCCGTGCATCGCGCCAGCTGCTTGTTGTTTTTGAAAACATTTACTTTAATTATCAGCTTCCTCTTCTCGGCGGCGCTCGGCGCATCGGCGCACAGCTCGGTGCCGTCTGGTGGCGTTGAGTGGTGGCTACCCGTTGACTAATCGCGCCTACCATTCGGTGATCGCCTACTCTCGCTTGGGGATAGCGAGCGAAACAGAGAAAGAGAGGGAGCACGCTTGCATGTCCGCCTTCTAATAATGCATCTCGTCTTTTTCACGCTCTCGATTACAGATTCCTTCCAGCGAACATGCACGCGTGGTTGTACGTTCTCGCGGTGTTGGTGATTTCACAAAGCGTACTGCAGGTCGCCAGCACCGACAGCGGCGTGGTGACGGCGTCGCGAACGAAAGCAACCGCCCTGATAAGCGTGGACGTGGGGCAATCGTACGCCCACGACCACGGCCACAATCAGCCGCCGCAACGGGCGGCAGACTCCACGTCACCTGCCGCAAACGCACCGGCGGAACCACCGACAGATGGCGCTAGCGGTGGCCACAGCAGCGAGTACGCCGAGTACGTGTCCGCGAGGGAGACGATCGGCGAGGACGAGGCGCCGGAGGAGGACCCGACGGAACCGGCGCCGGAGCTGGCGAACGAAATCGCGGACGTGCCGGGCGACGGTGACAGCGACGCCAGCAGGCCAGATCCTAAAACACTAGTCGAGATCGAGAAGAATCTCCTGAGCCTGTTCGGTTTTCCTAATCGACCAAAAATCGATAGATCTAAGGTGGTGATACCGGAGGCGATGAAGCAGCTGTACGCGCAGATCATGGGCCATGATCTGGTCGACTCCGTCAGTGTACCAAAGGAAGGACTCAACACGCGCAACGCCAACACGGTGCGCAGTTTCACGCACGAAGGTATGTTTTGGTGCGAGACAGTGCGGGGAATGGGAGAGGGTGTATATAAATATATATATTTTTCTATATCTAAGCGATCTCTAGGAAGCTCAAAAAAACCGGTACACATGGTGCGATGGAGTGATCTGGTCTGGTCGCACGCTCTTGCCACACGCCCCACTTGCCAATCCCGTGCTCGTGCCGCTTTGGAGGCCACAGGGCTCGGCTGCTTTCTAGAAGCGCTCCACCGTGCGCTCCACACACCGGCCGTAGAATGAACTTGTTTTTCAATTAATATTGCAAACTAGCGCGTGTCGGGCGGCGCAAAATGCATCCCCACGGTGGACCGCGTTAGGAGGGTGAATGTGCGAAAGTGTTCGAGCTGTTAAAAGCAGCCGTTTCGAAAGCGGGTTGCGTTTGCTAGCGCAGGTGTGATAGCTGGAAATTTAATGGACAAGTTGTGTGTTGGAGCCTTTTGTGAAGACCTAGGCACGGTTAGTCACAGTTTTTTTTACATAGAACGAGTAGTCAGTTCAGTCAGTAATTGGTCCGTTAGGAGGTGCTTGAATAAATAAAGCTGTGAAGGGAGAAATCTTTGATAAATTTTCGTTAGAAAAGCGATTTAATTGGTTGTACAATGGCTCAACAATGATTGTAGTGGGATAGTTTTGCTCTGTTTTTGCAAACACATCAGACCTACTTGGATTCGGAGCACAAAATCTAAGGACCGTACATATAAATTCAACATGGCCGCTCAAAAAGTGAACATTTAAAGTTGAGTGTCTTTACTCTCACAAGACGGCTTTGCATGATTTTAAACACGTTGTTTTGGGTGGTATTTTGTTCGAGATTTTAATATATACCCTTTCCAGCTGTGTAATTCACAAGCTCGAATGGAATTCTGCTACCAACTACAAGTTAAATCGATCGCTTCATTTCACTCCCCAGAGCCGGGTGTTGCAAGCACTTAAATGTGAAAACAAAACACACTGAAAAGAAGAAAAAAAAAACACAGACACACACACACGCGGCTGGAAACAGGATGTTGTTTCGCTGGGCCACCAAACTGACCACGCTGCACTCGGCCTGCATTACCTGGAAATGCGATCGCAATAAAGTACCGCGCGATGTTTGTGTAATTTCGGCGCGCGGCCCCTGTTTACACAAAATCCATCCCCCCCATCCCCCCTCCACCTCCCACCAAAGACGTAGATTTAACGTTGCGTAGTGGACGCCCCCGGACGCCTACGCGCGACGTGCGCGCAGCTGGAAGCGTGTGTAATATCGTGCGTAAAATTATCAGTAAATTTTGCACACGAGTAAACTTTCACGTGAAACGCTCGGCGGTTTGTAGTACGCGGTAGTATTTTGCGCCTGCTGCCTGCATCCAGCCGGGCGGGGTTTTGGGAGAAAGAGAGCGCCCAATCTGTCGGCACCTCCATGCGGAACCCGCTGGACCGAATGACCTTTATACGTTTCGCTGCGGCGGCTGATGCTGCGGCTGCAGATGCCGGAACGCAGTTTGTAGCTCTCACTCCACGCACGCCCAAGCGGCGGCTGGAGGGCCGGTGTCGTTGTTTACACTCCACTGATCGATGCGGGAAATACGGTGCGGAAAAATTACGCAAAACGGGCCGGCGCGCCCAGCCGGACAGGAGCGGGCCGCCGCATGCCGCTTGTAAACAAACAGCTAGCTAGAAATATTAGGTGGCCCTCAACACGGGCCCGACAGCTCGCTCGCCCGTTTTTTTTTTGGTGTACGCCGCACGTTGGCCGCCAACGCCGCAATTAAAGTGAGGCCGCAAGGCGCAATTTTCGGGCCCCAAAACACCCGCCAAAACAAAATTCGCCGCCGTCCGAGCGCAAGTGGCGTTGGCTGTCCTGTGTGTGTGTGATTGTATTTAGCTCTGCTTTGCCAAACCCACTGGTGGACGCGTAGTTTGTTGCTTTTCTCGCGATAGGGCACGGGAGTCGAAATTCGCTAATGGGTTTGCCAAATCGATTAAACCGCACGCTGGGTTCGCTGCGAGGTCCGGTATCGGTTCGGGGAAGTGTTATTGTTTGCACCCGTGTTGCCGGGCGGCGATTACCGATGGCTCTGGTTTGTGTCCGGGACGCGCTACGGGCGGAGGCAGGGCCGGACGGCGGGGCTGGTGGTTTCTTCCGCTGCGGTTGCTTATTGTAGGGGAGATCTGGTCCAGGTGGTAAATGGCAACGCAGCGCGCAAATTGTTTATTTGACCATGTTGCAAAGCGGAAAAATTATGAGTGCTGCCAGCATCGCGGGGCATCGTCTAAATAGCGTGCTGTGAGACGCACACTCGCGGACTAAACAAAGTTGTGCCGTCGACCATGCCATGCACTCTGTAGCCGGGGGGTAGTTTGGGGAAATCTCGTTCGCACACTGTATTTGGGTGCATCGGTTTGCGCTAAGCGTGAAGTGATAATCGTAAAATGTTTCGAGCTTGTTTGCATTGTGGAGCATTTAATAAATAAAATAATTTGATAGTTAATTCCACACACAAACTGGTACAGGACTTTTGAAAAAGGATTATCTTAAGAGATCATCTAAAAGTTACATTAAAATCCAAGCAGCCGTAGCCGAAGTCGAACGTTATGGAAACTAGCGCCATCTTTACGGGGATAGCGTAACTAAACAGAGTTATTGGTTAAAATCGAGACTTCTCAAGTTAGGGATACAATAAGGATAAAATAATTTATAATTAAGGCTTGTTAGTTACTTTATCACAAGCAAACATTTATTAACCACCAATTCCTATCCTCCTTTTTTAAACGTTTCTCCTTGCAGAGAGTCACATAGACGAGCGGTTCCAGCACCATCATCGTTTCCGGTTACTGTTCAACGTATCGAGTATCCCGCGAGGCGAGAAACTACGGGCGGCGGAGCTAACCCTGACGCGGGAAGGCATCGCGCACCGGAGCAGCCGCGCCCAGACAAGGACGCCGGCCCTGTACCAGGTCCTGGTGTACGACATCGTGCGACCGGGCGTGAAAGGCAAGCGGGCGCCCACCTTCCTGCTGGTCGACACGAAAACGCTCGCCATCAACGAGTCCGGCACGGCCAGCTTCGATGTGATGCCGGCGGTGGAGCGATGGCTGCGGCAGCCGCGAAAGAACCACGGTCTCTTCGTGCAGGTGACGGGCCGGGGTCGGGGCCGGCCGACCGGTGCGTCCCATAGCCGCCAGCGGCGCAGCGTCGCGGTGGCGCCCATGCACGAGCACGTGCGGCTGCGGAGGAGCGCGGCCGAACAGCACGACAGCTGGGTGCAGAAGCAGCCGCTGCTGTTCACCTACACCGACGACGGTCGGCACAAGCAGCGCCCGATCCGGGACGCGATCAGCAGTGCGAATCGGGCGCGTAGGGCATCGGCCAAGCGCAGCAGCCGGCGGAAAAACGAGCTCTGCCAGCGGAAGCCACTGTACGTCGACTTCAGCGACGTCGGTTGGAACGACTGGATCGTGGCGCCGCCCGGGTACGAGGCGTACTTCTGCCAGGGCGACTGCAAGTTCCCGATCGCGGACCACCTGAACACGACGAACCACGCGATCGTGCAGACGCTGGTCAACTCGTACAACCCGACGCTAGCGCCGAAGGCATGCTGCGTACCGACGCAGCTCTCCTCCATCTCGATGCTGTATCTGAACGAGCAGAACAAGGTGGTGCTGAAGAACTACCAGGACATGACGGTCGTTGGCTGCGG
>JXXA01017128.1:0-15442 GCA_000956255.1 Anopheles punctulatus
CAAAAGCGACGGTTGCGATGGAGGCAGTGCGACACGCGGATATTGTCTCGTTTCTGTGTTTTTTTTGTGCTCTATTTTAATTTCACACCTCGAAACCGTGGAACGTGCGCTGCCTGCCGTGTAGTATCGAAACGAGTAGCGCTAAAGTACAAAGCACTTTTTTCGCTCGTTGTTTACAGCACGTTCTACTTTTGCAGCGTAATAGAAATAAATGGATGCATCGTACCGAATTTCCGGTATGCGTTCCTTCACACTTTCGATTCGGATTCGCTGTCTCTAGGACGCTACTCGATCGATTCTCCGATACGTCGATACGTCGTAAACGAATTCGATCGTTGGCGTAGCGTCGGCGGGTGGACAGCAAGTGAGACCAACCAAGTGGACCTATTGTTACGTGCTTTTACGTTCCAAAAAGTAAAGCGCAACGATCACATGGGTTGGGAACCATTCGGCTGTGTGCGGACATAATTAAGTATTCAATAACATTACACAGTTTACTCAACAACAACAAAAGGAAGTGAGTTTTATTGAACATGTCGCTGAATTAATTTGTTTGTTTTTGGAAACTTGTTTAAAATTTGCCGAAAACAAATTTGGAACCTTCCAAGTATAGATTTCAATTTGCGTAATCAATACATTTCTAGTTAAAGAAGATATTTAACTCTGTTTTAAACAAAATTGAGCAAACAAATGTGTTTTTTAGTAAACCTACCATTATTGTTCTAAAAGATGCAAACGATGTACCAAAGAAATTTATTATTTCGTAAAAAATCGGAATGCGGTTCTACGAACGACAATTTTCGCACCGATTGCACCGTTTTTGTAAGGAAAATATCGTGTTCTAAACCCTCTACAGTTTAAATTGGCCGTCGTCGAGACGACATGTTGTACAAATTTTGTTTTGTCTTGATAAAAAAAAATGTAAAATTCATTTCAATGGAAGTACATTGATTGACCACAAAAGGAACATGATTTTAGCCAGTAGTCTGGTAGGATTGGAGAAACAAGCAGGCTCCAACAGTTTCCTCTCATTTCGCCTCGTGGGAAATATTTTAAATGATAATTTTTTGAGTTAATTTTTATGATATTTGAAAGGAAATATTGATTGCACTCCCATCCATTATAAATAGGATAATTATTCTTAATTAAATAACGTTGAAACTATTGAGGATATGATAAATATCAAATTCTGGCCAAATTTAGTGTTTTTTTAAATTTCATTTGCCAGTTTTTTCTAGGAATAATAATTTCATATAAATTTCGCTTAACAATACAATAATACGTTTGACCACCTTTTCCTCGAACGTGCTGAACTGCTGCAGTGATCCTGCAGTGATCCGGAAAGGTGTCAATGGGAAATAGAAACATCGAAGCATCCGAGGACACACGCTTTATGTCATTTCCTAGGCATGTAGTTTTCACGCAATTTTCCACGACATGGAATTTACAATTTTATGATATTGCAGCGATCCTGAGCTCGCGCACAATAACGAGATCACTGTGAAACAGAACAAAAAAGAAGCGACTGCCAGTTTCCGCAAAAAAAGTTGTGGTGTATCGCAAAACTGCATCAAAACTCTTCCGCTTCCTGTAAGCGTCCTCCCGGGGGAGGACGTATTTCGCTGTGGGCGGTACATTTCGAACCGAGGGGTTTGTTTTATTTTTGCCTCCCTCTCAGGAGGTGCACCGTTCATTTTTCACCCGAACGTTCATCTGTCGAATCGGAAGCGGACCGACGATTCCTGCGATATCAGCGTGGAAGAGAAGATAACATTGACCCAACGTGTCAAAAACCGTTTGTTTTACTGGCCGTTTGATTTCGGGCCTGGTTCGGTGGAAGGAAAAGTCATGCAAAGCGCGAAAAAAAAAACGTATCGGCCCGTTGGATTATGCTTTTAATTTTCATCCCCACCGGCTACGGACGGTGGTCTATATGCAAATGGGAAACAACCTTCGCAGACAAAACACGGCTCGGCGGGTTGCGAGACGGTTTGGTAGGATTTTTGTTTTTTGTTTTTTGTTTTTGGTTTTGGGGAACGAAAGTTTGAGCCTTTTTTTCGATCAAACGATATTATCCGTTGCAAAGGACGAACACGCACCTAACGGAGATGCAGTTATGCAACACCTTTTTTTTGTTATGCAATTGCGACGGCTGTCCGTGCACTCCCGGAACATTATCATCATGAAGCCAGAGTGGAAATAACTTTTCCCTCCTATGGTTTTACATATCCGCCCGAGGTGTGACGCACCCCCGGGAGACAAACGACGCGGATGCAACAGCGACTGTTGCTACGGGCAACCGTGCTTTTCCAACAGTCGCTTTTCCAGCAACACCCACCAGCGTTCGGCGTGACATGATGTCGGCGGTGAAAAACTTGAAAGGCAGCAGTCGGTTTGTGCGCCGCACCATTAATCCCGCCGTGTTACAGTTGTGCCATTTGTTTCGCCACTCGAAAGTCTCGCGCGCCCGTGCCCGGGATTGCTGAGGACCGGCACATCACTTTGTCTTCGCTTTGCATTCCCGAAGGACGCACGTCGGATGACTGGGGGCTGCGAGATGTGTCATATATCGCTGCGCACTCGTGCATATGTCGAGCAAGGTTAAGACAAAGAACTCTCCACACACTGTCAACCGTGCGCTCTGTCGACGGTAAGATGGGACTCTTTTCCTTCCCGAGCACATGGGGAGCCGTCGGGGCGGGAGCCGGAGACGAATAAATGGTTCATCATTAGCAAAGTACATCTCCCAATGGAATCACTAAACAGAGCTCGCTAGATGGGAAGAGAACGGGCCAACGACATTAAAAAAAAATCAACCCCAAAAGGATGAGTCTGTGAAGTGGTCGTCGTCGTTCCAGTGCACGGATTGCACCAACTCGCACACTGGTTGGCACGTAGTTGATGCACGAACATACATACCTTCAAGGTGTAGCCCTCACACACATACACCCCCACACACACACACACACACACACACACACACACACATGCACACACATAACGTCATGCGAGATGAAAAACTCGGCAATTCTAGATTAAGAACGACTCGACGCTCCACTCCGGCTCCTTCTAACGCTCACCCGCACAAAGCTGCTCCCGGTGCCGTCCTTAATATAGTTCGTCCATGGCCGAGTCTCATTCGCCTTCACTTAAGTGGGCGAAGTGGGCTGCTGAAGTGCAGAAAAAATGACATCCATATAATGAGCTTTGTTTTCCATTCCAGCACTATGATTGCGACGTCTCCATCTTGCCTGGCTGGACGATTCAAAAGGGGAACGGGTTGTATCTTCCTTCCGTCCGGGCTAAACCGTCGCTTCCCTGCTCGCTTGCTTGGTGGGGAGGTTGGTATGACGATTCTATGGTCGCTGGTGCATTCTTCTCTTTTCACTCGGAGGTGAATGAAAAACTCCACCAGTGCACCATGATGTCCTTTTATATTATTTTCCATGCACAATCCGATCAGTAAACGGGTACTGTCGGCGACGGGCGAAGTCTATTGGGGCAACGGTAGGAGTGGAGGGAAGGGCTCGAAGAGCACTAAGAAAATTAATTTACACATTTTACGTTACCTCCACCAAAAGGGAAACTGCAGGTTGGCTTGCATCCTGTTGGTGGTTGAAAATCGGCTTTTCTTGAAGAATGCTGCCGCTGGCAAGACCGTCTTACGCTTGTGGATTGATATTTCTAATTAAGGAAATAAGCACTCGATGGTGTTTGCAAATAGTGCGGTGTGGTTTCATTCGCTTCCCTCACTTTCTTCATCGAGCTGGAAAGATCACACCCAATTTTTGGCATTGATATTCAACCAAATAGAACAGCATCGCACGCCCGCGATTTAGAAATGGTGGGCCAATAAGACGCTGGCAAGTACTCGTCGGCTGTCACTTACCCATCACAAGATACTTAATAGGATTACTGAGCTGGTTCATTGGATCCGATGCACTGGTGCGAAAAGTACCCGCACAAACACGAATTCATACACTAGCCCGGTTCTGTACGCTAAGTTCAGTAAGGTGACGAACAAACACGTACGCGGACATAAAACCTCCCGAGTTTACCATCTTCGAAACGGAGCAGCGACACAAACAATGTGCATAATTCTGTGCATTCTGTGGCAGCCGATATTTACAATCGAATTAAATTGTCCTCTGAAATGCTGAACAAAATTTATGGAATGAGAATATCGATTATCAACTAAGCAGTAGGATTTTATAACTAATGTCAATAGTACGGGATAACTTCAATATCGTACAGCACATTAGCCATACATGAACCTTTTGCTTGTTTGTTGGCATTTCTTTTTAAATGGGAAGTTAGAATACAAATATAAAATAAATATAATTTTTAACATTTATCAACAGCATGAAATTTGCGCTAATGGCGCTTTTCGCGCGTTATTCAAACTGCTCGAACGCCATTTTTGATGCGTTCTCTGGTGGTAAAGCTTAGAAGCTAAAAAGAAAAGCTTGAGACATAACAAAATTAAATGCAAAATTTTCCGAATGTCTTCACACTATTTCGTTTCCGATTAGAAACAAATTTTAAAATAATAATTTGTTTAATTCGTAATTTAACTTGTATTTTACAAGCCTTGTAAAATACATGTTACAATTTTTCGATGAAATCTGCTCGAGACGAGCTTTTTCATAAGTGACAGATGTGACAGCTTTGACATTTGTTTGGTGCTCTGCTTCTTATTCTTATAAAAAAATCGAAGAACGTCGTGTTTGTTTTTTTGTGGTGGTGGTGCTGCTGCTGCTACTGCTGCTGGAAGTTTAAGATTGTGCGAGTGAATAACGACGCTCGGGTGGTGGCGGCGGGTGCAAAGTGAAAATACAATCCAACACCGGAGAACCGCAATTGATAGCAATTGAAGCCATGAACGAAGCATCCGCCGAGAATTAGTGGCCACTTAACTGACCTTTCCCCTGCAATTGACTTTTTTCTGTGACCACCGCTCTAAACTGATTGCTTGCGTTGATTTGAACCGGTGGGAGTGGTGTATCGAGAGGCGATTCCACGAGATTCGGTGTCCATTTTCTATTATCCGGTGTAGAATGAGTCGAAAATCGAGAATAGTGTCCGCTGCAAGTGTCCAGTGCCTGTGCACTTTCGCCCTGGAAGCCGTGTGTAGGTTTTAGAACAAAGAAACGAAAAAAGACACAAGCACATACACACACACGCACGTACTCACAATTGTAGGGAAGAAAATCGGCACCGCGAATCCCTGCACTCCCATCCAAAGGGTGCTTGTGTCAAAAAGCACTGGTTTTTCGGTGTGCAAATAACGCCAAAAGTGCATAAACCGTATTGCTACACGCGGTACGAACACCCACACCCTCATCCGTACGCCGTTCGCGCTTGTCCTGCGCGAAAGGCATATTATTTGGCTGGGTGAGGAAAACCCCGGGTGTGTTGAGAAAGTTTTCACCGAAATGATGAACACCATGCTCAGCCAAAATATGCTCTCGGTGTCGCTAGCAGTTGTGTTTATGATGGTTGTTTTCGGTAGCAGTACAGTGCGGGCACTTCCCACGGACGCGGCAGTTCCGATACGCTCTAACGATTTGCCACGGGCAATAACACCAACGACACCGTTGCCCACGGAAGCGCTCGAGAGCACCCTTCCGCTAGGTGGAATGGAAAACGAACCCATCACGTCCGTTCTGCTGCCATATGATGCCGGTGGTGACGAGTTTGAAGGATTAGAGCAAGAATTCAAAGAACCACGAGTGCTTCCTCTGAAGTCTTCCTCCACGCCCGCAGTGGTTCGTGTCGTTCCTATCGAACTGGCCGCCAGTAATGACGAACCGCACACTTCCACGCATGATCCCACGTTTTCGGCAGACGATGATATCGGTAATGCACTACTGTTTGATTGCAAATCAGCCATATGCAATAAGTTCGATCGCTCAGTTTTATGTGCCTAAAGGAACGTTCTAATATTTTGATCCGCATTGCTACTTCACAGAACCAAGCCCACCGCAGAATCTGACGGTTTTGGAAGTAACTTCCTCGACCATTAAGCTGACATGGCGCGAACCGGAGAAAGCAAACGGGGCAATTCACGGCTACCGGGTGTACTACATCCATCAGAACCAAACCGAGCTGCACATGCCGATACTGAAGCTGAACGAAATGCAAAACTCCGTCTACCACTACACACTATCGAATTTAAGTGAGTGTCATTCAACGTGTTTTTTGACAATGGAAGGGGTTGCTAACGTACTTCTCTTCGATCTAAACCTATCCCGCAGAACCCTTCACTGAGTATCGAATTCTTGTGACGGCGTTTACAAAAAAGCACGACGGCAAACCGTCCGAAGTAACGCAGCGTACCGACGTCAATGGTCCGAGCGCACCGAAAGTGGTCAACCTGACGTGCCACTCGCACAACGCACTGTACTATGGCTGGCGAATACCACAGGTTTACTACAACACGATCGATTTGTACATTATTAGCTACCGAAATATCGTGTACCATGAATTTCTCGAAATTCGCATCACTGTGAACGCTTCCATTATGGAAACATCGGTAAGTCGTAGGGTAGGGGTTCCGTTGGTATTTGTTCAATTGTTAATACGGATTTGGTTTGTTTCTCCTACGTGTAGCTTATCATTCCCAATCTCACCAGCAACGCCGTGTACGAGGTGAAGGTTCGAGCCGCATCCAAAAGCGTCATAAACCCCAAACAGTTAATACTCGGCTCATCATCCGAGTCGCGTAAAGTAAGGGAAATTATTTTTCAATCTCGTCCAACTGTGTCACTAAAATGCATTTCCGGCTCGTCCACAGATTTCACTGCAACCGAATTGCGAAAAAGCGCCGCTCAAGTCCCAGAGACAGGCGGACGATGACTACAACCTGGCCGTGCTTGCCGGTATCGTGTTTTGCTGCTCCGTGCTGTTGCTCATCGCACTGGCGCTCATACTCTGGAAGTAAGTCGCGCTTTCCTCACATCTTTCTAAACATTACCATATCATACCGTGCTTGCATCGCTGTGCGTACCCGGTAGAAATTATCTAACGTTTTGCCTGTTCATACCCTTGATAACAAACCTATCGAGCGCGTGCTGCCTTTTGGGACAGTAAAAAAAAAAAAGAACAAATCAAACAATTACGAGTGTGGTGATTGCGTGACAAATGTGACAAACAATGTTGCGTCGGTATCCACGGGTGTCTTTTTTGGTTTCGGACACGCTGCTGTAACCTGTGCCTCAGTAGCGCTTATCACTCATCACATTTCGTGAAAAGTGTGTATATGGTGAACGCGTCACAACACTAGACAAATTTCTACTAATTTAACGCATTTTCAACTGCAAAGCTCTGAAACTGGCCGATGCTGGATGCAGGTTTCGGTTTAAAAAACACTAACTGATCGATAATGCTATGCGTGTCGAATTGCGATCGGTTGATGGGACATATTTAAACACCCTTTGAGATTGATTTTGTTTATGGAAAATTGATCCACCTATGAGCGAGGCATGGAACGTATAACAAATCAGCCATCTTCTTGAAGATGAAAAACAGTATGAAAAACAACGCAATGTCTGTGATTAAAACGATCTAATGTTATAAGATGTCATTTAACGGTGTGCAAAACATACATTCAATCTTGATAAAAAGATGGTTCCAAAACGTTTGATGTTACTAACAATAAGTGTGTTAGGAAGTGATTAAAATGTCGATAGCAAAGCAGACCGTGAGCCATTATGAACTCACCATCTGAGACTGATCATTTATACACATTACTACTAATCCTTCTTCGCTCGTAAAATTCAGTACTAAATCTCGACTGCCGACACTACAGTCGTTATTCTACAACGGAGGTTCGAAAAATAATGTTCGAATTTGAATGAATATGCTTCATTGCTAATGTTACGTTCTCGATTGTAAAACGTGTTTGAATCATTTGGAACGTGTGCGTTAATTGTTTCATTTGGTTTGTTAGCAGACAAGCAGAGACACAACACAAGTAAAACGATGCGTTACGCATCTCGTGGTGTCACTGTAAGATAGATAAGCAGAACATAGTACAACACTCTACCGCATCATTTTGCGATTCGGTATCTCCCTCTCTCGCGCGCTCTCTCTCTCTCTCTCTCTCTCTCTCTCTCTCTCTCTGTCGTTCTCTTTCTCTCGCTCCCTTGTCTCTTCCGGTGCAGAACGATGTAAACGACGAAGGTGTCGCGAACGGCTAGGGGTTGTAGTTTTTGTTTTGTTTCGTACCGCTCGCGAACAACATCATCATCGTTCGCTGAACAAACCGGTCGATCTCGATCTCGGTTTCTAAACGTCAATAAGCTAAACAACTATGCGATGCGTAACGTCGTAACTAGCGTCGTTTGGTCAGTAGTGACAAGGACAATCTGCGGAGAACCTTGAGTGGAACGTTTTTTTTAAAGCCACTTCGTTGGAGCTTGCATGCGCTAAACGCGGTGCCAGTCGCTCGGTATTTAAACAATTTGGTGCGGAAATTAATTTAAAACGAAGTGAAATGAACGTCGGCAATGGTTCGGTGAACGACCGTGAAGTGATGCGAATTTTTGTAATGGGTGAATCTAACGTCTATAGTGTGACTATTTGAGGCGAATGTTCTGAAGCGCTTCTGGAAATTGTGCATGTGCACTTGCATTTGGTCATTATTCAGTTCATCTTACTACTGCTGTGTTTAAATCCATTATGCCTGCGTGGTGTGGTTGGATGAGGTAAGATTGTCAGACTAGAACTCATGGTGTTTCTCGGTTCTTAATAGGTAGCTTGTAAATAACAGCTTGTGAATAACATTCCTAACATCGCTAGAATACACACCGTCGTACATCTAAGAACAAGAACCATTGATCACGGCAACTCCCGACGAGAAGGCCACTTGTAGCGTTTATTGATTTGGCGCGTAACTGTTTGCTAAAACACATGTCACATAGCTTTCCGGTCACGTCAATCATTTAAATTACCTAGCGGCAGTAATCGCAATCATTAGTCAGAAGGGGGAGGCAAGACAGCATGAATCACATGGTGGAGGAGTGGATACAAAAAATAGCTGATACTAATGAGATTATATAACGTTATCTGACTTGTGCCGAAATTGGCGTTAAATAATTACACGCTCGGGCAGAGTATACCCGTTGGTGGGAAAGGAAGGAACGTTTACAACGCACCCTCAAGATCATGTCGACAACGGACGGAAAGGGTGACGAGTATGGTTGCACAATGTGTGTTTGACGCTTTGATTTATAACGCGCGCGATGTTGGACCGTTTAGTGCGGGCGTGCGTTGTTGTCAGACCCTAGGGCACGATATTTATCGTTTCACCTTGCACAAAGACAACACCGTTGGGCTGTTGGCTGGAGACACGGGTGCCTTTTTTGCGGTAATATCGCGACAACGATCGGAGCTCTTATCAGACCATTTCTTACAGGTCTAGTGAGATCACATCGGGGACCCATGTTGCCGCTGGTCAAAATCGGTGGGGTTGTTGGGGAAATAAGTAAAACGCGTTAGTATGACAGAGAAGTAATTTCTATTACTGTAACGGTGTTTTTTTTAACAGAAACCTACAGTGTTCATCTGTTAGAGCGAAGGCTTGTAGATAAATTTGTGCAATGATAAGACTATGTATCAAGATCGCTTTTTTAATATGATGGGAAATCGTTAGTGACTGAAACATATTGTATTGCGCTATCTGCTAAAAGATGGCGCTACTGAATCATGGCAGCAGAGATGTACGCTGGACATTATTTTGTTATTAATTTGCTTTTTGACGTTTACCCGCAGGAAGTGTTTCCACGCAGCGTACTACTATCTGGACGATCCACAACCGTGCCAGGGTGCACAGGCGGGTCTGATTGATTGGGAAGGTCCCAGTGAGATTGGCGGTGAAGTGCGCTGCCCGGTATCGGTGGCCGATTTTGCCAAACATGTCGCGCAGCTACACGCCGACGGTGACATCGGCTTCAGCAAAGAGTACGAAGCGATCCAAGGCGAGGCACTGAACGATGAGTACCCGTCGGAGAATTCGCAGCATCCGGAGAATAAGGGCAAAAATCGGTACCTTAACGTGATCGCTTGTAAGTCGTCCGAGCGAAAGGAAGGATGTTAGAAGTGTCCATAAGAAATATTTTATATACTTCATTTCCTTTCTTCCAGATGACCACAGCCGGGTCCATTTGAGGCAGGTTCCGGGCCAGAAGAAGCATCTCGATTACATTAACGCGAACTTCATAGATGGCTACCAGAAGCCCCGTGCCTTCATCGGTACGCAGGGACCGTTACCGGGTACGTTCGATTGCTTCTGGCGCATGATCTGGGAGCAGCGGGTGGCAGTGATCGTGATGATAACGAACCTCGTCGAGCGAGGCCGTCGGAAGTGCGACATGTACTGGCCGAAGGACGGCACCGAAACGTACGGCATCGTGCAGGTGCGCCTGGTGAAGGAGGATGTGATGGCCACGTACACCGTCCGTACACTCCAAATCAAGCACCTCAAGATGAAGAAGAAAAAGCAATCGCAGATTGAGAAAACCGTCTACCAGTACCACTACACCAACTGGCCGGACCACGGCACACCCGACCATCCGCTGCCGGTGATAAATTTCGTGAAAAAATCGACCACCGCCAATCCGCCCGATGCTGGTCCGATTGTGGTGCACTGTTCGGCGGGCGTCGGACGTACCGGAACGTTTATCGTGCTGGACGCAATGCTGAAGCAGATTGAGGTGAAGGGTTCGCTGAACGTGTTCGGCTTTCTGCGCTACATACGTGCACAGCGCAACTATTTGGTGCAGACGGAGGAACAGTACATCTTCATACACGACGCGCTGGTCGAGGCGATCGCTAGCGGGGAAACAAACATAAAGATGGACGCGATCGGTGGTTTGGTGAACCATCTCGACTACATCGATGCACAGTACAAGGTAAGAGGTGCAACAAAATGAACATAATGCGCGGTTATGGTTATCGACAATTTCTCGTCCACCCGTTCAGCTTATCGTAAGCTATCAGCCGAAGGAAATCAACTTGACGTCGTCGCTAAAAGCGGTAAATGCGATAAAAAATCGCAGCTCGCTCGTGCCGCTCGAAGGCAGCCGGGTGCATCTCACACCTAAACCGGGCGTCGAAGGTAGTGACTACATTAACGCGACCTGGCTGCACGGTTTCCGGCGACTACGGGATTTCATCGTCACCCAGCATCCACTGATCGAAACGTTCAAAGACTTTTGGCAGATGGTGTGGGATCACAACGCTCAAACAGTGGTGCTACTGTCGTCGGTGGATAATATGGTATGTTGGAGCTGGTAAAAGTGATGAACAAAAAAAAGCAACATAATTTCCATTTGTATTTACTTTTGTTTTTTTTTTGTTCGGCAGTCTTTTCTACAATTTTGGCCTAACGAATCGGAACCGATCGAAAGTGACTATTATCGCATCCGTATGGTTTCGGAAACGTCCGAAGATAACTATATCGTGCGGAACTTTGTCATTCAGTCGATACAGGACGATTACGAGCTGAGTGTGAAGATGCTGGAAAACCCGACCTGGCCTGACATGAACAATACGCGCTCGATATTCGATTTCGCTGTGCGGGTCCATGAACGCTGTAGCGAGTACCGCAACGGGCCGATTGTGGTTGTCGACAGGTGAGTTATTTATTGGGATTCCGGGCAATACTGCCAAGACTTATCTTTATCCCAGGATCTTTTGTTATGATCGTTTTGTTTCCACTGGAATACAAATGCAAAAAAACGCTTAAATTTTGAAATATTAATACATGCTTTTTAGTTGCGCTATTCGCCAAGAGATGGCGCCCCATATTACACATGGCTAGCAGCGAAGCAATATTTGCTACTTTTGTGAAATATATTTTCCCATTGTGTTTCTTCATTTTTGATACATCAGACTCATTTGCTTAAAGCAACGATATCCGTAGAAGGTGTTGTTGATTTTTTAAAGTTTAATTTCAATATTGCTACGGTATTGTTGTGTGAAACAAATGTGGAAAACATAAAATTGATCACGAATATTTCATTGCTTACTTCGTGCCACGACAGATACGGTGGTTTCCAGGCTTGCCAGTTTTGCGCCATCAGCTCCCTAGCCATGCAGCTGGAGTACGATCAGACGGCTAACATCTACACCTACGCTAAGCTGTACCACAACAAGCGGCCAGGCATCTGGACGTCGTACGACGACATCCGGCAAATCTATCGGATACTCTCGTACATGCCGAAGGATCTCGGTCTGCTAAAATGCACCGAGCTGCGCACCGAGTTCGATGATGCGGCCATGATGACCGCCACGCCCGACCTGTACAGCAAGATATGCAGCAATGGTAGCATTAACAATCAGCTCACAACCGGAACGGGCGGAACGCCCGACGGTGGTGGTGTGGGCAACGGTACCGCCACGACAACGACAACGACGACGTCCATCAACGCGTCGGCGGGGGGTATGGGCGCCGCTGGTACACCGAATGCCGTCGTCTGTCCGCCGATCGGAGCGGGTGGAGGTATAACGCCGCCACTGCCACAGCAAACCCTTCAGAATGGTGGCACGGTGATTGTGAAGATGAACGGCGATGACAACGATGAGCTGTCGGTTGTCGTAGCCACCGGTAACCATCATCTCAACCTGGACCACAATCAAGCCTAGATCGCGTAGGCTGACTCCCCGGACGAGGAAAAAAAGTATTTATTTGGCATTTCGTATTTTCCCACACTTTCGTTTCACTGTGTGCATGGCGGGTGATAATTTTGCACCGGAGAAGCGCGCATTCCATTCACAGCCCCATCTTGACCACCTACTACTGCGTGACCGGAATGGCCACCTGGTCTATGTCTTTGACACAACTGTACAAGGGCAGGACGGGAACGCTTTGATACCGGGTTTATAAATACGACCAATTTATATCGATAAGTTATTAGGAACAGTATTTAGGTTCGAAACACGTAGCGTAACTGATGATGGCAGCTTTGCTGACATCGAAACGACAGCGAATGGCGGTGCTGTGAGATATTACCATTTAGTACTCGTATTGTGTTTGTTTTTCCTTAAAGGATGCAAGAATCCGCTCTCCTCACCCGCGCGAGATAAGAAAACAGCGAACATTATTGCTTTATCTAGTCGTCGAAAGTCCGATGGAATTCGCCAACCGCAACGCACGCCTACGCGTATGCGGGAATATTTTCTTTAAGATGAATATTTGACTTTTCCACTAAGCGAAATACGATTCCTCATTTGCTACCGTTTCTTTTTTAAATAGGCATTTCTTGTTTTACTCAAACGGAAGTGTTATTCCTACCGTTCTTCGTTTCTGTTGAGGAAAATTGCAATCGAGAGAGAATAATCATATTGATTATGATTCCACCGTATTTTTTTAAATAAAGTATTTTGCTTCATTTTGGAACGCTACAGGACACCTTTCCAGGTGTCATTTTGGTGCGATTATTTAGGCAAAAAAGGTTAGGATGTGGAAAAACCAACCAAGAAACCAAGCCAACTGAGAGTGCGAGATTAGCATGCTCTCTCATTGGTCGCGGTTTGAATTGAGCCCTAGGTTTACGCTAAGTTAGCGCGCGCGAAAACTACTACATTAATTTTTACTATGTAAATAACTATGTATGGTACCACATTATTGCGAATAATTTGTTCTAGCGACTATTAAACGGCTGCAGCGGCTGCCTCCATCAGCGATCAGTAATCCATTAACAGCTCCATACAGGCCCCCCCTACCTTACACTGCTCCACCGTTCTCTAATCCATTGGTTGTGTGCCCCGTACGTAATACTGGTAGCCGATTTAGAGCAAATGTAAGAAAACTAACATCAACCGCAAATTCAACTGCCGGTTGGTATTGGGATCCTCTGCAAGCACAAACGAGCCACAACACGACGTAGCATTTAGCAACCGTACGCCATAAAATCGTTTACCATTGATTGTGCGTTGCCGCGCAACGTATATTAGCACAGGCAACAACAAAAAAGCATAGGCGATCGATGCCAACGTGCACATCATGCGCTGAAGTAAAGTCAGAAACACGAACGAGATATATAAGACTGGATTTCTAAGGTTCTTGCTAAGTGCGTGACCAGTGTGATGAAGACGAAACAAAACAAAATAGATAAACTTGAAGCACGCGATACATCGGAATGGACATACCTTCATACAACAAATCGAGATTTGAAACAGTATTTGGACGGGCGTTTGGGGGCCCTAGCGGGTGTGCTTTGTGCCAAAGTTGAAAAGAGAACGAACAACCAGCAAATCACATCATCACCCCGCTGGAGAAAAAAATCACATTCTCACACACCAAGCATCTCTTGCCAATTGTAGTGAACAAACAACTTGAAGTTAGCGAAATGTTGTCCGATAATAATGCAGAACGATTTCTTTCCGAGCCGAGGAGCACGTGCGAATTGTGCAGGTATGCATTTCATACTCAATAATGTGATTGAAAAATTAGTTCGTAAAACGCACAACGGTAGTAGCATGGAACACGAGCGGGATACGGAACGGCCTGACGGTGTGTCGGTTTTAGCGTTTCCGGATCGACTGGTTCTTTTGTATTAATGCAAATTTTGCTGTCCTTTCTAATAGATTCCTAATCCATACTCGCTAGTGCACGGAAGGCTGGGAAGCCTAGAATAGTTTAGTGAAAGCAGATGGACTACTCCTGCATTAGTTAACGAGCATCACTTTGACATTCAATAGTTACAAACGAACAAACGAACGACTCCTCCCATACCTTTGTCAGTGGGGTCGGCCTACATGGAAAGTAGCCAACAATAATCAATTTCGTTCGATCGATGCAATCAGCACACTATAGTTCCTCCCTGCAGACAAAACCGAACCTCCAACGTATTACCAACTTGTACAGTGTGGCGCCCCAAACCCAACATTTGACGCACTGTGAATAGCTGATACAAATCATTCCGGCACGGAAGCACACACCCGGAGGACATCATTCCGATATAGAATTCGCACGGAATTACACACAGTATTATTCAAAATCGCGCTCGCCCCCGTTTGCTCCATCAGAGTCAGTATTTCTTATCAAGCAAACGTAGCACGCGGCTAGGACAAAACCTACGATCTTCGTACAGTGCGCCGGCAAGACATGCTAGCATAGGAGAAAGGTGAAAACAAAATGCAGCAGCACACATCTACCCGCTGGTAACTGGAACTCGAACTCGAAGCAACACGTGCGCCACCCTAGTAGAATATAGTAGCTAACGAATTGCGACATTCGACAAAAAAGAAAAACAATCTAGGCAAATTTACAGAGTGATAGCGAAAGAATCGATATCGAAATAATAAAAAAATGACTCATAAACCTAGAGGCACTCACAAAAATGCCGTACTACGCGACTAACAAACAAACATAAAACCAAATTTAAATTAGGCTTGCAATAAATTAAATCAAACACTATCCTCTTCTTTCCCCTCC
>JXXA01017130.1:0-11490 GCA_000956255.1 Anopheles punctulatus
TTCCTCATCTGAACCGACAGTGATAAATCTGATATTATTTATAGCTGCACTTGACGCATCGATTGACGTCTTTATCGGATTGACTGCACCGTGGGATGATGATCGCCGTGGGAAATAGTAAGCTTTCTCTAGTGGCGCTTTCTGCCACGCGATAAGAATGGAAAAATAGTACGGATGAATCTATTCGTACGTAGGAGTGCTTAGCTAAGCATCGGTGTTGAACGCTCGACAACAAAATGAAAAATATTGCTAGCGATGACCGAACGGAAAGGATCGGAAGCATGTTATGTGTTACAGATGAATAGTTTAATGATTCAGATTAATTTCAGTATTAACATCCTTCTAACAAGGACTGGATAATTACAGAGCCCTTACGGTCATTGTACAAATTAATTAATCGACATTGCCTGCCTACTTGCTTCATTTCGAATAAAGTCAATATTCTGTAAGCTTCAAACAAAACTGTTGAATCGAATGGAGGCGCCCAGTCTTATGTACACTTTTTGAAAAAGATCAAATTTTGGCGTTCAAAGTTTCTGAAGATTTTTCGATGATTTTTTTTAATGCAAAGCAATAATCAATATCATTTTCCTTTAGGCAAGCTTTTATACTTTCTGAATGGAGCCCATGGAGCCATCCATCATTGTCGTTGAAAGGGTTTCCACCATTTTTCTGCCCGAATATGCTCTCCAACTAATCCAATTCTTCCCATGCTACGTGTACAAAAGAGGGTTACTATGGTAGCCATATCAATGCGTACTTCCTGCGAAGAAAGGCACAGCGTGTTGCCAGGGAGAATCCTGTGAGCAACAAATGCTCCCAAAAATCCATCTTCACAGCGAAAACAAAATCCGGCCGACGTTTTCCCCGACTCGAATCCCATTTCACCCGCCTTAATGTGCGTAGAAACTCTGGTTGTTGTTTTCGCTAGTCGGCGGGGTGTTGTTCGAAAAATGAATACTTTCGAGGGTTTTGGGGAGATGGGCAAAGAGGTGGAACGCAGAATTGGACAAAAAGCTTAAGCCAAAGAGTTTCTTGTTAAAGCTAACCTTTTCCCCGAAGGCTCGTTAGTTCGCCCGATGGCTGTATGGTTCGCTTATCGCGGTATGTGTGTGTGAACATGCAAGAGGGTTAATATTCATTTATTATTCTTCCTTCGGCTATGCCACGATGCGTCTTCGATTGTGCGTCTGGTAAGAGAAGGAGAGCATGTGAGTTACAGTTAATCGATTCTGGATTTTCCGGAACACTCGCCGCGAGTATTGAAACAATGGAGATATTTGCAATAAAAAGACCTAGAGAAAGTTTATGCTTTTTGGATCGAGATTCACATAAGAAGTGTGCAAAGGGCAAAAAGTCAATGTAGCGACCACCTGCTGCGAGAAACTGAGGAGCACCGCCACGGCGATCGATTTGAGTGGGTGAGGGAAACGATTCGCTTCCAGGGGAATCATAATACTTTCCTTCCTTCATACCAAATTCCTTGACGTTCAAGCACCCGCTGAACTCACGCGGTGCACATATATTGAATGTCGAACGGACGTCGTCGTGAATGGGAACTATTGGCTCGTAACAAAGTTGCATGGAAAGGATTCCAAGGATTACCTTAAAGTGGCATTGAACATATTTTTCCGAAAAAAAATATTTCACTTTATATTGCATTCGTTCAAAATTGCGGTGTGACATTACGATCTTTTATAAATTCACCACCCCGAATTTCGTACCGAATGGAAGGTCGGATTGAACACAGACAATATTTTCTCTTTACTTAAGGCGTTTAATTTTTCACACCTTTTCTTAAACTTTTTCAAACACGCTGCGCCGGGGATGTGGGTTTTGCGGGAAGTCCCACTAATTACTCGTCGTTCGATCCCACCGGAACGAGCGTCCGAAGCGGCTTTGCCCAGTGTTAATGATCACAGCTGGAACGGACCGCGCGGGGTTGTACATGGATCGATTTTCCTCTTTTGAAAATTAATTGATTTTTCTAAGATGAAGAAAGAAAAAGTTTTTAGCCCCTTTTTTCCTTTTACCGCAGGAAACAAAACGGATCCACTTTCGAGAAAAAGAGGTTGACAAAAAGGGTAGATGAAGTGAATGGTTTGAAAAAAAAGGGGACACATTCTTTCTTTCTCGCCTGTTCGCCCGTAGCAAGGACAACGCAACGAATGGGAAGACAATGCCCGGTTCAGCATGCAAGGATAATAATGGATTTTCCAGCGGTAAGCCCATTCGGCGACGACGGACGATTAGAAAGTTGAGGGATTCGACGACGACGCAAGGGTTTTGGGGCATAGGTTTACGGTTTTCTTGAGCAAACCCGGAAGGGCAGCTGTTTTTATGCTGTTCCTTTTACTTCCACCTTTCGGAATCGGTTGCAAATGTTTTCTTTTTAAACATGTTTCTCTCTCTCTTATTCTTTTTATCTCTCTTAGTGCTTGGTTCGTTTGCTACTTTGTGTTTGCTTGCTTGACGCGTCGATTACGAAATTTCATTTACGTCCCAAGACCTACCCGAAAGAAAAGCGGAAAGTATTTTCAAAATCACATTACGTCCACCATGTTTTTTTGTTCTTTCTCGTTCGAGGGACGCAACCCGAAAAGTTGCCCAGAAAAAAAAACAGGAAAAAGATTAATTTTCACATGGTTGTGGTTTTCGTGGTTTTAAAATAAAAAACACAATTAGAAGTTGTGTGTGCGAATGTGCGTGTTTATGTTGGGACAAAAGGTACCTAAATTGACGCAGACTGAACAATTAATCAACGAAATTATGCCAGTAATTACTCTGAATGGATTGATCTTTTCCCTTTTCGGGCTGAAACTGGGTTTGTCCCGGTCAGGTCTAATGAGTGTAGATTTTTGCCCCATCATCAAGCAAATTTGAGGTGGAGAGTAAATCGTAGAATGTTCTTTAACGGTTATTAAATAATTCAATAGTAACAGGTTGGTCTTACACAGCTTAAATAGATAGCAATAATTAAAAGAGCATTTCCAGCGACTAACAGCCTGACGTCTTTTCTATGTAGATTAAAACAGCAGTGTTGAAAATGTGCTCAACTTGTTGATAATTTTTCATTTCAAAATCAGACAATTTCACACCTAACCTTATCAGATTTTCGAAAAATAAAATAATAAAGACGGGCGACAACGATTTTGAATGGTTTTAATGAACCACGTTAACGATATCGCGGGCTCGACGTACTCCACAACACCATAACGGCGCTAACGGCAGCGTAGGAGTGTCTCCAAGGAGCACCACGGACTAATGACGATTTCATTTTAATTCCACCTATCTCCTCCAAACCTACCCTCACGTATCTGGCGTCTCTTTAAGGCAAATGTAAAGTACACCAGTGTAGTAGCAACGGTAGCAGCCCCGGAACCGAGATCGTTTTGGTTTTATCTCGAACTCCGCTAAAGTGCGTCTTAATTTTTGATTACAGTTCAATGTGATGTGATTCTGCGCCCGCACCCCATGGAGTGGGTGATAAAAATCTCCCATTACGATGAATTCAATCTCACCCACGGGCAAGGCAAGAGACTTTGTTCCAACGACGATGACGACGACGACGACGACGATGACGACAAACGCGCCACACCGAAAACATTCATTGTAATTTGGTGCTCTGCTAATGGCCATACCAACGTCCGCCGGGTTGGTCTTTAATGGAGTTAGAAGAGACTACCACCGGGATGGGTAATGGGTGGAACCAAAGTAATGCAAAATGACCTCGTGAGCAACCATCGATCGGCGAAAGGGTTTAAATGAACGCGGCGCAGCAGCAGCAGCTTGCCGAGGGTCCCGATTTTTCGATCGGGTGAAGAGGAAGCGACACACCACCGATCCACGCCGCCCGACAGCTTTTAAAAGACCAATAACACTAAAATCCACACTTTAGACCCATCCATCCACTACATAAACGCAGTAGCATCGCACTTAATTGCGTAATAAAAATTAGTTCCCGTCGAATGGACTCCTTCTCTTCGGGCTGCGAAGCTTGGTTTGATTACTTCGCCCAGGGCAGAGAGCACCGTGAGCTTCCTGTTTGCAGCGACATAAGCGATGTATGCAACTGTGTGGCCGCCCGACCGGCCAACGAACCGGGAACGAACGGGTGGTTAAAAGTAGTTTCACTCTCGATTTAATTTTTCGGTAATTCCTTTCCCACAGGCAAACACTCCCCTTCGCGTTCCACTACAGACGACGCACGGCATACGGGGGGGAAAAAAGTAGGTAAATGTGCAATAAAACTTGGATGCGCAATCCGGCGCTCGCCACCAGTCATAAACTCCAAACACACATACGGCCGGCTGGCGAGATAGAAGACTTCTCGCATGGAAAGCTGCTATCGTCTAGGAGCTTGGTCAACGTGAAAAAGGACCGAGCAAGCGTTACCCGTGCATCTTTCGCCGAGCAGAGCGTTATGCTTCTTGGGTGGCCTCGTTCACTCCCATACTGGACGGGGTTTCGGAATTTACGAGCTGGACTATGTTGCACTATGGATGCACTTTACTGGCATATCTCCATTCCGGCAACGAGCGACCAGCGTGCATGTCTGTTTGCATGGAGGGCTCAGAACCCTCCGTGTTACAAGTGAAGAGTTTGGGTTTGCATAATAAATTAAGCTGCAATATTTCATATTTTTGTAATTCGATTTAACTTCAAATGTTATTTTAAATGAAAGCATACCACCACCACGTCGATTTGGAGCCAGTTCTTCAAGCAATAAATAAATCAATACCGCAAGCTGTGACTTGACTTTCGCCGGCACCGGTAGAAGCCAGCCTGATTTTCTACAAAAAGCTACATCATGCCTGTTTGTTACGCGCCGGAAGACAAACATACGCTCTCGGCTGGTGGAGTATGCTGGTGGTGGAGGCGATGGAAACTGCCCGCAGATTCTGGGTGAGGTTAAATATTTCAACTGTTTTCGGTAATTGTTGTGTAAACATGCGCTCCGGCTGCTTCTGCTTCTGCTCGGTAGGTACCTGAAGCTCGTGAAGGATAGGGACTTGCAGCGTTAGCCTTCCGTTGCAGTCGGAGGTTTATTTGCACGCTCGTTGCTTCGGGTTTGGTAAATTAGGGCCGTTGCAACATGGTGGATAAAGCCGAGGCCCGGGAATAGCCTCACACTGGCACAGACAAGCCCAGATACCCAGATGCGCTTGACGTAAACTCATCTATCGTCCTTCGATGCGCCCCGGTACCGGGCCGTTTCGAAACGTGAAACATGCATCTTGCAGTGGACGACCAGAGCCGACAGGAAGCCGGGTTGCGGAACCGTTACTGTGTTGCCCTTCGCCTTTCGTGGCGGGTTGAAAATGAAATGAAAAATGAGTTCCCGACAGATAGCAAACCGACGTACCAACCGGCATTACGTGCCGAACGCTGCGAGCGATGGGAGCCAGGGGAGTTGCATCCCATGCATCCATTTGACAGACGCCAGCCAAACCGACCCGAACGGATCTGCTGCTTCTCGCTTCCATGGTGTTCAAGTTTTGCTACCATCAGTGCCGATATAAAGTGGAGTCGATTTTCTGGCCCCAGGACCTATAACTAAGATTGCACCATCCGCTCCAGAGATGGCTAGAGATACAGAGGGACGGAGAAAGAGAGGGAAAGAGAGAGAGAGAGCAGGATGAAGGGAGCAAAGTTAGGGGGATTAGGGATCTCTCTTTAGCGCATAATTGGGTCCGTAGCTGGGAAGATTCGGTTCATAACTGAATTTCGTTTTTCCTCGGCAGAACACCATCGGGCCCTTTCTCCAAGAATCGACCCACGTACACGCACAGACCGGGAGCCTGCTGTTCGTTGGCTTCGTGCGCGTCCAGGGATGTAATGTCCGTTGTAATTAGTTTCCATCTTCCCAACCGAACCCATCTCGATCGAAATACTGACTCACCGACCGGTTCGCAAACGATCATAATTCGCTGAAATGAATCTTTTGATGCGATTACCAAGAATCCTCTGGACCCTTTCGTTCCAGCACAAGTAACCGCTCGTGTGGTGTTACTTCATTCTGGAGTGTATTAGTCGGTGTGCAGTAGTTAACGAGCGAGCCCCTCGTTCAATTATTTCATTCAACAAAGGTAATGAATGTTGTACGCGAAAAATAGGTTGCGTTCGTGATGTGTACGTCCGCTTATGGAACGGTGATAGTTCTCCGCAATATCGGTTGTAGGATCTTTCTTAATCCTATAATACTTACAACACACTCGCTCAATATTCAAATGTGAACTGTAACGACATACTGACCTGGAAGTAAAGGTAAAAGGAAGAAAACATATAAATGACAATTCCACACAACGCGGTGTCATAGCATCACGAGATTATGAGTTTCGTCAACCATTAGACGAACGACGGAGCAGGACACTCACAGGACCTACAATCAGTACTCATCATCACGCCCCGGCTGGAGTGAATCGGGCATCGTCGAACCGTGTCGGATCCCATGGCGCCCGTATGCCATTAGGAGATCGTCGCTTAAAATATCATTCCCCCATCATCATTTCGCGCACGGCACGGGAAAAGGAAGAGAACGAAGCTGCCAACGGGAGACGAAGAAGCAAATGGGCAAAACCTTTTTCGGGCAAAACGCAAACCATTGCCACCACACCACCGCTAATAACATCATATCGCGCACACCGGTAACATAAACGCTAACGTGCAACAACATACGAGTGGCGGTGGTTTCGTCGGTACTTCCCGTTCGAAATGGAACCTTACTGTCAGTGTTGCTGCTCAACGAAACGGGCAGGGAACACCTCACAGATGTCGTCGTACCGGCAGCACTCACGCTACTCTCTGCGCGCATTCCCACAAGGATGCGCGGGCCAAAAGGTGCCGGTAACGAGCGGTTAAAAATATCCTGCCAAAAAACAACGTGCCGTCGGTGGATCTCGCTGGCGCGCCTGGTGGATGGGTGGTTTCCCTGCCATCCTGGAGATACGAGCCGGCCGGGACACTCCGGTGCTGCTGTCTGAGGTGCTTTCGAAACGTCATTATAAATTTATTATCACAGCACGAAAATTACACGCGTCTCCCAGCACCGCGAAGGTGACGGATTGGGAGGGGAGAGTGCGAGGGATCAAGTGAACCACTAAACATGTGTCACCGACGAGCAGATGCTTAAAGAACATGCTCGTCCTGCTCCAGCGGGCGACCAGCGTCGTATAGTGTTGAGGGAAATATTTGCTTTAGTTTGTTGCTAGCATGATTTTGTGAAGAAATCTCAGTAGTTTTTTTTACATACACAAACACATTGTGTAAAATAACAAATATAAATAACAAGGCTTGAATCAGCTTCCAGACAAAATTGAATACATCCACTTACTAGTTGCTATGGAACCAGGATCTAGGATAAGACGATTTGGTGAAAGCTCAAGCGTGGCTTGTGATGAACTTCTCAAGATGTAACTGCTTTTTAATGGTGCGAACGTAACTGATAACCACTTTCCGCTTACCTAGCAAAATTACCACCGATGTGCTTGGAAGAGCACGACTGCAAGGTTATAAACTTTTTAATCTATTTAGCGATTCATTAATGAGCAAATGTGCCAGCACATGCGCTAGCATTATAAACGGTCGGATTAGTGTAAAAAGGATCTAAATTAAAAAATGGTAAAAAAATATCAACATAATCCGTTGGTGTGTTCTTGCTTCTTTTCTTGGCTAACCTTTCATCTAGTTTAAAACAAAAATCTATGTTTCCATCTGGTTAGTAGCATTTCAACTCGTCGAAAGTAGCATTTCCCACCGGAGCTGAGCTTCCCCCTCCCTCACTCTCTTTGCGATAGTAAAATTCGTTCAAAAGGAATTCAAACGGGAACAAGGGAGCAATAAAAAGCGTATGCATTCGGCATAAAATCGCCGTTTCTATTGGTGAACGAGATTGTGTAATTTGGGGTCAAACGATGAATATAGTTAGTTTTTTTTCCTAAAAGTCACAAATAAGAGCTGGACCGTAGTGTACATGAAGTTTCATGAAACATTCATGCAAATGTCCCACGATTAAGATTTATGTAACAGAATTATTGCCATCACGCGTGTGCTGATTGTTGGGGTCAACAATTCGGAAACTTCGAAGGGCGTCAATCTGATTAATATCGACGTTTGATTTATAAATAGACCAACAGTTATGGAGCTATGCAATGGTTGAAAATTCTCTTACATTTCCCCTTTAAATAGGCTTTAAATTGGCTCCATTAAATTCCCTTGCCCGTTTCAAGGCATTTGGGAAGAGACTTTTCTTCAATTTCGGAAACTGCCTCCGTCCTCCCATCGAATCACGCGCACGAACGAAGCTAGTTTGACAATAAAAATAAACCCCCACCGGGAGCAGTAAGAGCCACTCGAATACATTTCCACTCCTAATAATGACCGTCAGTCCCCGCGCGTTCCGAGCCGACCGGACCGGGAGTGGTACAAGCAAAAACATCCACTCCTCGACAAACGAACCGTGTTCGTTTGCGCGTCACGAACTACCGGCCCACCCATGCCCCTGTAAACCCATTACCATAAATTCCGTCTGTTCCAAACCACCACCGCCTCGATGTGCCGATGTTTGCTTTTGCCGTTTGTCACTCAATCATTGCGCTTACCCGGGACACGGGACGGCCGGTGGCGTGTGAAAGGTTTGTCGTTACTTTCCATCCCTCTGCGCACGGGCTGAAAAAAGGGGTTGATAGATGAAATGGTCTTGAATTTCGCAACCCAGCTTCCGAACACACGCCTGGGATGCCGACGGGAACGGTGCCTTCACTCGCCCCGGCAAAAGCGGGAAGTGCGTTGAAATGCGCTTCGACGCTTTTTCCGAGGAATTTTCCGACGTGGAATGTGGGAAAGTTTTGGGCGAGGAGCGGGAAGCGGGGAGGTCGGTCGGAAGTCGCACTCGAAACTGTACAAACACACTGTGCTGCTACGCTTCTATGCTGGCTGGAAAAACACACGCCAACGTCACAAAATAAAGCACACACAGCGCGCAACGAGGGTGAGCCACTCGAACGGTTTTGAAGAACACCCACCGGACGTGTCCCACTTTGCGAGGCATGCGAAGCGAAGAAGGAGCGATTTATAATATTGTTTGAAAGCGATATTTCAACCTACGCCGACACTACGCTGGCCTACGCATCTCGCGTGCCCAGGGAAACAAAATGGATGGACTTCACACATCAGTCAGTCGAGGCTCCGGGACCGGAACTGGCTGAGCGAAAGTTTTCAGTTCGTCCTCCGATTTGTGTCCTCGAAAACGGTGCGATTTGCGTCCGAACCGATACAACCGTGGACCAACACCGTGAAGGTTTGAATGTAGTTTAATTGAAATTTGTCGCATAACAAAGGCGCTTCCGCGCTTCGATCGTTGTATCTTTGAGGGATGTGTGCGTGGCTGTTGCGAGACCTCGTGCGCCACACTTGGAAACCGGATGTGCCTTTGAAATGACCACAAACTTGCCGTCCGCTCGAGTGGTGCGGCGTTTGCCTCACCACGTCAAGCACGCTGGTTAGAATTGATTTATGTCCCTTCTGCTTCGATTTTCAACACCCACTACAAACACACTCGCTGGTGTGAGTGCGTTTGTTGGGGGCGTGTGTGGCACACAACCTGCTCCCGTTCGCTTCACGCAGTGAAAGAAATAGCAACAAACACGCACACGTAGACATATGAACAACCGGCGGAAAAAAGGATAATAGAACGACTAGTACGTAGACTAGTTTTCACACCCATTCCACTTGGGGAACGAAACCACGCTCCGATCACGAGGAAGGGAAGTGGAGGTTTGTGCCACTTCAATTCATCATCTAGCACATTGTTCGTAATTGGTATGTGACAGCTAGCGCGCCGGATGGATCTGTAGCACTGTGCCACTGGGCTGGGCTGGGATCGGAAAAATGAAAGTTTTTCACCCCTACACCACGAAATCGTGACCGGCATGATGCCGGCGGTGGAATGACTTCACAGCTAGTTAGTTATTACATTCCGTGGGAATTGATCAGCCCATGAAAACGATCCACTTGTTCGCTTTTCCCACTTCTACACACGTGGGATGGAGTTGACATTACTCTGCTGCTCCTCACTGCCATGCAGTTTTTTCACACATTTTAAAACCTACTCCCGGTAGGAAATTTGATTTCTGATGATGTTCTGTTGGTTTTGGGCTTAAAGTGTGACTGAGTGATTTTTTACGTACGGTACTCACAACCAGATGGTGCTAGTAGGAACTGACATAATGAATGACGGCTGTCAAATATGTAATTGATTTATATTTTCACTCTGCTTGGGAAATTTAAGACATAAAGTAGAAATGAAACGTATGTATAGCTAATTTATATTCTAATTAACATTGGAAATTCAAAACCATTTGACGCGCAGTTCTGAATACGATAAACATTTTCTTGCAAATAGAACACAGCAAAATATGTTTCCGCCAGGGGATGAAATACTATAGAGCAATGTTAGAAAAATCACGCAACCACATATCATTCCAAAAGAAGCTTCTGGTTGTAAAATCATCCCGTCAAGTGGTTTGACCTGTCTGGGGCATTGTTGTATATTTTTTGCTCCTCATCAATGTGTAAAACACAGCGCATCGGAGAAGACGACTGAGTGCAGTAGGAGCAGAAGCAAAACCGGAATAAAAACCCATCATGTCAGACATATTTCTTCCTCTGCATTTCGTCCAGTGCTTTACAATTCTCGAGAACAAGGGAAAAAAACAGTAAGTACAAAAATAAGAGTTTGCAACAATCGTCTAAAGCTGAAAGCTCGACTGACACAAGACGATGAGAACGAACCGTACCTGCCTTTCGGGACGGAAGATGCATGGCACTGTTCCATCATCGTCATCCTCGTCCATCCCTCACCGCCCGGGAAGACACGGGAAAGTATCGAAATGATGGAAGAACTTTGCACATGTCGTCAGCGTTTTTGACTATTTTTTTTCCTGCAGTTGTTCATGTCGTCACGTCCTGTCGACCCGTGTTGACAGTTGACTAACACTTCCGGCTGCCGGTGGTTTTGCTTGCTACCTGCAGCATACACTAAACTGAGAGGAAACCCCGCTGCGGGTAGGAAAAGAGATGGAGTAAAAATTTGAAATACAACCCCGAAACTTCCTCTACAGAGGCACACAGTCGGCACACAGTCGGCACACCAAAAGAGAAAGAAACGCTCCGGATGATAGTGATAAGTCTTGTTGAGGTTTCTCTCCTCGTCAACGTCTTTACGTCGACACTAGGACGGTGTGTTTCTGTGTCTTATTTCTGAGTGCAATCCATGTTTGAGTTGAGTAACGATACATCAGCCCGAACACAATCGTACAGTCATTCGTTCCGGTGCTGGACTTCATTGGCCTTGTCTTCATTTAATTTTCGATCCAGGCTCGATCGCAAACGACCGAAACACCATCGACTGTCGTAGATTAAGCAAATGTCAGACAATGCGCAAACGAACAGCCATCGGATGGAATAAATCAAAACTCGATGCTCGCCAAG
>JXXA01017132.1:0-10028 GCA_000956255.1 Anopheles punctulatus
GGGGTTCAAAAGCGCGTCCTCTAGTTTGTACTATCTAAAGCGATGTGATCCGAACGTGCACCGGAGCACGCGGGAAAGAGAGTACGATAAGGTGTGTCGATTGTTGTTATTGAGTTTCGGCAGGCATCGGAACCGACGCACTGTTTGGTTTGTGTGTGCTGTTTTGATAATGCAATACATGCACGCGGTTTATCTTGAAATGACAAAGAAAAAAAAAGACGTTCCTTCATCCATCAAACCGTACCGGGAGCGTCATAATGGTGGTTTTGGTAATGAATGAGCCACCGGGGTTACAACCGGGAAACATCTGATAACTGCCTGCAGTTGTAGAAAAAGAAGCAGAACAAAACCATGAGCGTAAGCGATTTCGCACCGTCCTGTGTCTGGCAAACATGCTCCGTACACAACGCCACACCTGTCGTACACCGGGACGGGATTACCAGCAAACACAACGGCAGCAGCATTAGGGAGCCCCATAATAATTGAAACTCTTTCCTAGAAAGACCACAAGAACAGCATTAACTTCCCTCTTTCCGGTTGTTTCGTCACAGGCTCGAGTGTTTGTTTTGGTCACCGAAATACCGTGTGACAGGGCGAAGAAACGATAGCCACACACCGCACATACAAGGCGTACGCAAAAGACTCGCGTAATCAATTATCCATTAGCTCGTTGCCTTTGCAAATGAACAAACGGAACCGGTTCCTTTCGCGGAATAACAAGTTAAAAAGTCGGTACCAGTACACGGCCCAGCACCACAGTGCTTGCGGGATCGCCTATTGCATAATTATAGTCCAGATTTTAATCCCTCGGGAGATGAGATAATTGTTTCAGTGGCACAACAGCAAACAGTGCACCGAAGGAAGAGTTGAACTTCATGGTTTTGTAAAGCGTATAACGGATCAGTGATATTGTGAAATAATTTAGCAAAATATTTGCGATACTGAAGAACCTACTTCGTAATAAATACAACCTCATTCCCTTTCGAGCGTGAGAACGTAACGTTTAGAACATTGAGTAGAACATATCAGTTACATTACAATGGATTTTTATACAAAACTATGATAAACCTTTTAACTAACAAAAAAACTGTCCAGATCACATCACATACAAATTTGTTGATGCTCTCTCACCGTCACCGCAAGATGAGATGATTAAAGTGAAAATATTCGCTCTCTTCTCACTGATCTGAGCACTCGTTGCTCAGCCCGTGCGAGAAGTTTCCTATAAGACGCAGGCGTTTTGACATTTTTGGCAAAGATGCAACCAAACCACAACTCAAAACGTAAATACTTGCACGTTGTGCAGGTGCGTACACAATATGAAGCGTCGGCATCAATCTGACTGCAGTGCAATTACGTTTTCACGTTCTTTCACTCGCTCACTTCTCACCGCTCACTCCACAGGCGTACGCGCATCATCCAGCGGCAGCAATAGCACGGCAGACAGGCAGTTCTCCCAACACATCCAAGCCACCATCAAATGGCAGCAGCACCTTCCCTACGGTTGTTTGATGCACAATCGAAAGCAGTTGGACGATTTCCGTAGTTGAATGTATCGTATTCGAGTGTAACGATAACGCATCTTTGGCGTCGGTCGTCGCTCACTTGGCGTTCTCATTCACTGCGGCACAAACGCGACTATGGACCAAACAAAGAAGAACGACGCGCTCGTTCTCATCCGTCGGATGAGTTTTCACTCCCGCACTGCCTTCTCACCGGCGATGATTCCGGATTTGGGGGGGCGAATGCGTCGTTGGATGTACGGTTACGGTTTTTAACTACAGATTGTAAAATGAACGTCACCAACCTGCAATCACTGCTTCCATTCCGGCTGCAGGAACTTTTCGTACCCTGTTCTTTCCTGCAGTGAGAGTGGAACACCTCACGACCCCGCTGGTAAAACACTGCTGGTTTGATGATGGATGCTGCGAGAACACTGAAGGCACTACAGCTTACTCGGCGAGCACTCGATGCTCCCGATCGGACTCTATATCGGCCAGGGATCGTTGGCCGATTGGATTTCCGAATCCGATTCCTTCGGTTCTGGTATACGGTTTGTGCAGGGTTGCAGTTGATTCAGACTGGTCACACTCCTTTTTTCACGAGGATAAATTGCTTGTGGTCTTTTTCTTCTTGATTGCTTTCTCGGGCAGTCACAATTCCCTTTCCCAAACACGGTTCCGGCACGATTGCAATACACGTACACAAGCAAACACGCACACGCATACACATACATACAAAAGTTTCCAGCGCCAATACTCTTCACTGTTCGACTTCACATGTTAACCAAACTTTTCCCCAAAACTCTATGGAAAAACAGCACTGTTGGAGCCCATTTTGGAGCTACCGAGCAAAGCACCGCAAATGCCTTCTCTGATTCGTACGTTTTAGTTGTCGGTAGAGCACGGTCGCCCCCTTGAGTCCCGCACCGGATGTGAACAAAGTTCTTCGCACGATCGAAATGGTCACTTTCTCTGCTGGATCAGCTCAATCGTGCGGTGCGGTGGCACTGCTACCGGAGCAGGTGGCTCTTCTCATTCTATTTCCTGAGGGATAATCTCTGCTGTCACGAACCATTTCACCAAAGGCTACCATGATTTCCCCGAAACGTACGCTGCAAAGAGAGTGGAAAGAATGTCAAGATTAGCTTCTTCTTTCTGTTTTCCTCACACCACACATATGGGGTTGCAGTTTTTCCGATCTCCCCGAACAAAATTATGGCTGACGCACTTCGTACGATGCAGCAGCAGAGAAGTAAATCGTCGCTTGACTACATCATCATCGTCATCCTCTCCATATTGCTTTGCGGACGATAATGACGATGATGATGATGGTGATGATGATGGTGTTGGTGTTAGTGATGATGATGGTGACGGCTGTTCACGCTTGCCTCGGTATTATATTGCCAGGTTCGATGCTGCGGACGCGCAGCGCTTCAGATTTGGGCCGATTTTTCACCAAAGAGTACTCCGAGCCCTCTGGAGTATGGGAAGGATTTGTGGCTGGTTGCTGCTGCTGCTGCTACCGAAGCACAACGCGCCGCCATCGACACAAACACCAGAGGGCGCACTACTGGCGGCGGCACACACACAGACCAAGGTAAAAGGTGTCTTTCGCTTTGGGATGCCCTCGGCCGCTTCGGACAATAATCGATCCAAGCCGGGGAATAGTGAACCGAATGATACTTACATCCGTAGTAACTGGTCAACTGGTACCGGCGAGCCACACTACTTTCCCCATGTTGGGACGATGAAATTTTTCTTCGTATGCATTCGTTTACGTGGTACGGGGGTAATGAAAGGAAGCGGTCAGAAAAACGAAAAGAAATCGGTCGCTCCCCGTTGCAAGGGACGATCCCTCATACCAGAAAGGTGTATCGAATGCAAAGGTAGACTTTTATCGGCCTTTTTCCAAACTTTTCTTACACTTTAACTAACAGTTTTATGAAATTACGGCAGCCGAACGCACACGACGCACACAACTTTCTTCTTCTTCTTCTTCGTTTGGAGTGAAGGCGAAGAACATAAAATTTGGCATGAAGAAACTCACTGCGCAATGCTCACTGCTCGTACTCACTTCTCACTGTGGTTTTCACGCAGTTTCGTACCTCACTACGCCATTCAAGCAGTTTGAATCAGTCGAAACGGATAAATCTGAGCGGTTTCTAGTGAAATTTTGTTAACTACTGAATGATGACATCGACATTTTTGTATTACTGTTTGTCTCGGATACTATAAGGAACATTTAAGAAATATTTGATGAAGCTTATTCCTCCACGACCGGTTGATTCAATCAGATTTTTGAGTTCATTTGCATCTTCGAAGGATTTGCATGGGAAGTTGACAGTTCATGCCTTTGACAGGCCGAAAAAGAGATTGTTTCGAAAACGACATAACGTTTATACATGAGTCGTGCAATACTTGCTAAGAAAGTGAACAGCATTTGAAATTAAAATTGCCCGTTTTCGAGCAGATTCCTTTACATAAAGTTTAGTGGTATGTTATTTCACAAACATAATTGAGAACCAAAAGTTAATTACCCTCCTTAATCAATCATATGCAAATAGTGTTAAACAAAAATATATAAAGAAAATAAAATTGTTTCAAGAGTATCGAATCTGACACATAGGTAGAGCTATATGAGCACTCTCTGTCGGATGCTAGTCGAACTAGTTATATTAAAATGGCAAAGGTACCCTCACCCTCAATATTTAAATAATTTTTTGAGTTGCCTTGTGGTAAAAACAAAACTTCAAGCAATTACATTTAAATGGAATAAATTGTAATCCATTCTTTACTACCAGTTTTGGTAGGTTTTGCTTTAGAAACACGTTCCAGCAACGATTTCCTACCGATTCTATGTCAAACTGAGTTCTAATGCTAGTTCTCGTTCGGTTATTCTTGAATGGATTCTTTACTACCAATTTTATCCGAATTAAATCTTAAGTCGGAAGAACGAGGTTTCTCTGTTCAGAAGCAAAATGCAACAAAATGTTACGTGAGTATTTTGTCATTTTTTATAAAATGTTACTGAAGTGTTTTATTATATCTTACTCCTTACAGGCTAGTATTATTAAATTTTTAATTGATTATTGTAGTAGAATTGTTTAAAAAGAAAGAAAACAGAAAGCAAAAAAAAAAACGATCCGTTACATGCTACACAGCAGTTCGCGCCCACGGGGGCATCTGTAGCAGTAGTTGTTGCTGTTCAGTTATTCAGTTGTCTTTTCGTTTCCCTTCCCTGGGCTTCTCTTTCTGCCCGGTAAGCGCTCCTTTGAGAAGCATGCATGCTGCCGGTCCACCTAATGCATCACCTTCCGGCTGATAGGCACAACAATCAAGGCCGCCACAATAAATTAAATCACCGCTGGCGATACAATTAAAAACACGCACACAAAAACAAAAACGACACCACAGTAGTCACACATCGCCTTCCTCCTTCCTCTCTTCGCAGAGTGCGTGTGTGCGCTATTACGATGCCGTTGATATGACGTTTTGCGGGATGACAACCGGAAGGAACTATCGTGAGTAAGCTCAAAAGCGCTCCGGGACTGGAACAAGCGCCTCCTCCCCGGAAACGGCTGCCCCGAAATAGGGAACCGGTTCTGCCTGTCTGTACGTCCCCGTCCACAGCCCAGTCTAAGGTTGGTTCGCACTAGTTCTCTTTTTACAGGTAATCACAACTGAACCCATCAGCCACGACACAATCGCGCCCGCCGCTGCTCCTCGTTCCATCACGACGAACCGAACTCCTTCATCCACTGCTGGTACTTGGCTAGATCGTCTTTGGATACGCTCTTGTTGCACTTGGCAATGGCCTCTTTGAAGTCCTGCTTCGACACGGGCAGATCCAGCTCCTCCTTCGCCAGCTGGCGGATCTGTTCCGGCCGCAGCCCGGCAATCTTGCGCCGCATCGACATCATCGACGCGTCGCGGCAAACGTTCGTGATATCCGCGCCCGAGTAACCGTCCAGCCGGTCGGCGATGTCGCGCATGTCGACCGACTCGTCCACCTTCACCTCGCGCAAGTTTATCTTGAGCAGTGCCTCGCGGCCCTCGCTGTTCGGTAGCGGGATGTAGATACGCTTCTCGAGCCGCCTCCGCAGGGCCTCGTCAATGTCCCACGGGAAGTTGGTGGCAGCCAGCACCATCACGATCTTGGTCGCCTCGTCGTTACTTACACCGTCCATCTGCACCAGCAGCTCCGACTTGACGCGCCGGGACGCTTCATGCTCGGATTCGGAACCGCGGCGCGAACACAGCGAATCGATTTCGTCGATAAAGATCGTGCTCGGTGCGTAGAAGCGAGCCATTTCGAACAGCAACCGCACCAGCTTCTCCGATTCGCCCCGATACTTCGAGGTTAGCGTCGAGGAGGACACGTTGAAGAACGTCGTGCCGCACTCGGTGGCGACCGCTTTCGCGAGCATCGTTTTGCCAGTGCCGGGCGGTCCGACCATCAGCACACCCTTCCACGGCCTCCGGATACCCTTGAAGTAGTCCGGCATCCACATCGGCAGGACGACGGCTTCCTCCAGCAGGCGCTTCGCTTCGTGCAGATCCGCGATGTCGTCCCAGTGGATGTTCGGGTTCTTCTGCAGTATGTCGCGCTCGAGCATGTCCACCAGATCGACGTCCGCATGGCTGGCCGGTTCGAACTTCCGCTCCACCTCCTCCGGCGTATCGCCGCCCCCATTGCCCTCCTCATCGTCCAGCTTTTCCTTATCACTTTTCTCGCCGTTCCCGTTGGTGGCGTCACCAGTCCCGCCGGTGGTACCACGCTGACCCCCGGCCGCTCCACCCTTCGTGCGGGTCAGTGTGCCGGTGCGTGACGCCCCATTCACTGCCGACGTGCCACTGGAGGTTCGGGCCGATTGGCTGATTGTCTTGCGCCCACCGCCAACGGTCGATGTGGACGCCGATTTGGTGGCCGCGTTCCGGCGGTTTACCTCCGACTTCCGGTTGAGGGCGGTACTGGAGCGGGACTGGTTGCGGGGCGCCACGGCACGCCGATGATCCGGCGGTGGCATATCGGGCGGTGGGGCCCACACGTCCGGATCGACGGCACTTCCCCGTCCACCGGACGACGATGGCATCCAGATGTCGGGATCGGCCCGGAACCAAGCGGCCGGATCTTTGCTCGCCGTCTCGTGCAGGGGTGTGCGGATGCGGGCTTGCAGCGGTGCGTTCTGCAGATCCATCGTGATCTCCGTAAGCGTTTTCTGTATCAGCTTCATCTGATTGTACTCTTTGTTAATCTCTTGTTGTATCTGGAACGGAAAAAAAGGAAAGGAAAAAAGGAGTTTCATGATAAGCGACTGGTGGCGTTTTTGCTTTCTCTCCTACAAAATGGAACACCGTTGCGGCCAACACTTACCATTAACCATTTGCCCTTCTGTAGCGGTTCACTCAGGCCCATTGTGAGCTTGCGCAGCATTTGCAGCACGCCCTCGTAGTAGATGCCGGCCGAATCGTAGTTGCCCATCACGGCCATCTCGCGGGCCAGCTTTGTGTTTTCGCATATTTCCGACGTCGATAGACCGGCCATAACGATGGTCATTCCTCCTGCCGTGACGGCGTGACGGCGCGTCGGTAGCGGCGACACGACGAACCGTTTCGACTATTGCCGCTGTTGAACCTGATCCCGCTCCCGCTCCTTAGGACGAGTTTTAGAGGCGACGGTTTCCAAACACTGCTTTCTATTTAAAGGGTGTTTGTCTGTAAAATAATAGAAATAAATAAATATAGTTAAAAACATTTGCTTAATCGGTAAGGTTGTAAAATATAATACATAAAATTTCAATTGCTCCAAAACATTCAGTGGTACAATATTTTGGTCCTTCGAACCGGATTGGAGCGTTTAAATCGATTTAAAAAAAACCACATAGTGTGTTCAGTGATAACATACGATTGATACGATTTAAAGGTCATATTGCAGACAGGAAATCTTCATCACATTGCTGCATTGCTGTGAATGTGTAGGATTATTCTCGTGTCAGTGACACTTCTGAAGCACTTTATGTCAAACCCAATTCCGCGAACGGCAACACCACCGGTAGTGGCACCTTTTAAAGCAAGAAAACAATCCGAAATAAGTAGTAAGAATCGCAAAGGTGGTTGGTTTACCTTTGGTCGGTTTACACAGCTCATTAAAAAAACAGTTCTCACATTTCAATCAGAACCGGACCTTCAAGAGAAGGGCGAAACACCTCAACTCAAAGTGACCCGCCGTCGTTGTCGGTCAGCGTATCGTGTGGCCTCGTTTTAAAACCTGCGTCCGTGCCGTCCGCCACCCTGCGCGTACGTGCACCAACCATTCGGAAGGGAACGACGACGAAAGACAATAAAAACGTCATCCATTTACAGCACACTTTTTGTTGTTGTTTTGTTTTCTGACGTCCGTCTGGCATTTCTGGCGGACTTCATAATTCTTCGGCCGGGCTTTTCAGCGGACCGCGGTGCGTTGTGACACAATCGTCAATTATAAGCTAATTAGCGAACGGTGTACGCACCTTCTCGTCTTCAACGTATACGCGCACCGCCCTAAAAGAGTCTCGAAGAACATTGATTCTATGCTGGTGGGCCTTTTCTTTTCGCACTGAGCTGACCGTCTGGTCGTCGGTACGACCGTCGGCGGTCGGGTTGAATTCGTAATCAGCATGGGCCCACCCCGCACGGACAGACGGTGGTGTGTCTGCACGAATCAAAGTAAATCCGGCTTGCAAACCCTTGCGTTTGAAAGGGCTGCTTTATCGGTTGTCTGCATTACACACCACTTGATCTTATTGCAGCAACTAAATGCAACTTGCTAACAAGAATCTTGGAAAAAAAACCTTATTTAAAATAATTCTAAATCCCATTTTGAATCCAAGTCCCAAGGCCTGGTTTTCGAATACATTGCACACTGAAGGGTTTATTAATAGCAATTCTTCCTCCTTCGCCTAACGATCGCACACGCTGCCACGTCTGGCGTGGAAGACGGTGGAAGAAAGTGATGAAAAATCGAGCCCCCTATGTGCTAGCCCCGCGCCCGGTGCATTTGCATTAGCATCGGGTGAAGGAGAAAGGAAATTGCATGTTCGGAAGAAATTCATCTTGCTACCTTCGTTCGGAAGCTTCTCATGTTTCTTTTTTTGAGAGTTCTTTTTCGGTTGCTTTCGTTACTTTCCTAGCGCAGCGCTGAATCAAAACGCTTGTGGCTTACAAAAACAAGGCGACGAAAATGTATCGAAACACAAAAGGGACAGTGTGATGTGACGGTGGGAATGGTGTGATAATAAGGGGTGTTTTTATGTAAATTAATTAAGCTCCAACGCGCTGTTGCCTTTCTATCGCCTTTGTATGCAGCGAACGTGACCTACAAAAAGACAGCGTTGTTGCACCCGAACATGCTAAAAATATAAAATTAAATTGCATTAATCAGGCAAGAACAATTCGGATAGGCATTGAAACCAACACAAGAGCAAGTAATGCAAAAGACATAATAATTTCCAAAGCTGGTTGGCAAAAAAAACGGATCTATTTTTATGAACATATTAAGCTTACTTTACACACAAAAATCCAATGTTATGCCACGTCAGCTGAACGTTGGCGCGTGCAGTCTTAATCCCCCGACGTACAAACTCATGTCCGGTAGCACGGAAATAAAGCTTCCACTAACCTGCTGGCATGACTAGTGCGATCGTGTTTAGTTTTGTCCCAAATAACAACTAAAACAAACCCCACACAAATAGCAGAGAAAGCGCAACCGGTGGTGCTCGTTGCAAAAGCGAACGCCCAGCAACAATAGGCAAATAAAATATGAAACATAATTAACCCGCCACCGGTGTGTTGTGTTGTGTTTCGGGCTTCCGTTTCACCACCATCATCCACCGGGAAGACAACAAACTGTGGTGGATGGGATGATGAAGACTCCTCCGCCCTGCCTCGGTACTACACTCGGTTCTATTTTGAATCGAATTGGACCGGTGGTGCATCAACTATGATGTGCGATTGTTGTTTTTCTCCCGGCCTCCCTGCTTCCCTTTGCACTCCTGCGCTCGAGAGCAGCCAACGAGTTTTCTCAAACCTCGCTGCAGAGCACGGAAGCAACAGGCTCCGCGGGGCCTGGTGGATCAGCAACCCTGCTAAAACACTCGGTCTCTACACTGCGAAGAAGGATCGGTTTGTCGTTACCGCGCGACCGCACGGCCGCACAACACATCTTTTCGCGAAGGCAACGAAGCACGAAAATAAAACGTGCGCTACACGTTTCGGCTGTGGCGTGTGCCGAAAGGTAGGCGACCAAAAAGAATGCCCAGCGCTGGTGGCGATGGTGGCGGTGGAGAAGCGATCCGATATCATGCAACGTCGTTTGCTGCAGTTGGATTACGAGCAGTTTTTCTTTTCCATAATGCAGCATCAGGCGAGCACAACACGCGGCTCGGTTCGTCACCGTCGGATGGAAACGAGAGGGAATTTGCGTGACTCATCCCCGTAGGTATGTCGCAATCCTTTTCCCTATACATCACCGGGTATGCTGGGGGACAC
>JXXA01017133.1:0-11641 GCA_000956255.1 Anopheles punctulatus
ATTTTTTCCAAAGTGTAGACAAATTAGAAAGTCACTACAGGAAACAGGAAATTGTAACCAATGCGACGGAAGCACCCATCATCGTTGGTGGTTGCAAGAGTTAGGTGCAAAGTCACCGCGTTGGGCATGGCGCAATGAACCCGAGATAATGGAATTGTTTTCAGCGCTGTGGTTTTTCGAGCTTTGAAAATAGAACCCACCGATACACACGGTGTAATTTAAACTTCTAAAGTTGGTCAACTCTCTTCCTGGATCCTAGGATTCGAAGCTTTTTTTTATATCGTAGCTGAGCGTTTAGTCGGCGTCCGGCAAAATTGTGCCGTCGGAGGCACGAGGTTCGTGACGAGGCCTGTTGAAAAATGTAATATCATCATCAACGCCACCACCTTTTTTACACTCACATTGTGGTGGCGCATGAAAGGGGATCGAAAGAGCTTATAGAAACGAGGTACTACGCCTCGGCAGGAAAAACGCCATGCTATGTAGTAATAAGTATGAAATAGCCAGCTTACCGGTTTGATGGTTCTAGTATTTGACCACTTGTTTTCTGAACTGTCGGTGGTATTGGCCTTCGGGAACCTTGCCCCATCCATTTCGATAAACATATGGCCACTGGATTGGTTGGCCATGAAATTTTATGAAAAAAACGGACACACTCGCTGAATCATGGGATTGTGAAGAACCATACAACGGTGAACAGCAATAAGAAAAGGTTCTCTGGAGAAAAGGTCTTTAATGCTTGGTAGGCTTTGCTTTGTACTGCCATGTCACGTCACGTTGAAACTTCAGGAAGCATTGCAGTGTGAAAATCGTGAATTATAAGAGTTGTAAGGACTCTAATAATTGAAGAAACTCATTTTAAATAACCTCCAATCTATTCAACTTATTCATTCACGGAAGGACCACGTCCACGAACCTAAACATCGATGCTGTGAGTATCATAAGCAATCCCTTCACATCGTGCTCATTTAACATCAATAGTGGTTTATATAATTTTATATAAACTAATAGATAATAGCAGCATATATCTGACTAACTAACACCGTAAGCATTCATCGTTCAGTGCAGGAATTCTATTTTCAATCTTGTCACAGATTCTGTCGTATCCATTTACGATTGCTCAATCAGGGTTTCGAGCGAAGGTTGTAGCTCCAACGTCTGGCTAGCTACTTATCGCTTTAAATTATTCATAATATCAAACAATACAGTCACGCCGGAAGAATAGTTTAATAGTTAGTGCTCACTCGATAAACACGTGCTTATCTTTTAGAATCGGGTTGCTATCAGATATTCTTTTACCACACAGGTTGTAACCATGGAATGTATAATGGCGGAAGGTATTTTGATGTTAATACAATGGATTCAGTTTTGTTCTTAACTAAATGATCCCAATTTCATTATGACCTCCATATGTTGGCCATCAAATTTATAAACTAGTTTCTCCGCAAAATTACGCCCCAAATACATCCCGAAAATTGCACCCAAAGTAACCTTCCTGATTCGCATGTGTACGTGTGTGAAAACGTGGACCACAGGTTATAATAAAATGTCTAGGGAGTCGCCGGGCTTGGGGTAAAGTAAAGGCGTACCACACATACGTTCGTTTTCTCAACAGCAACCCGCGTAAACGCTTGATGCCACAACATTGGGGCGGAAAGGAAACAAGAATCAGTGGCTCTATGAAACAGCCAAAAAAAACACCATTATTTTCAATCGCCCGACGAAGAAAAATAGCCTTTCACGGTCACAACGTTTCACTTTCGTCCACTTATGAGCCTGCCTGCAACTGCGAGTTAAAATTCCCAAACACGCAGGCTGCAAAAAGCTCCACCGTTGCTTGAAGGAAAATGTAAATGAGATTAGTTACTGGTTTAGTATCGTTTATAAAATGTCGGTGTTTCTTTTTGTTGTTAGCATCTATGATAGCTGCGTGCATGTTTTTCGGTAGATTTCTTAATTATTGCTTTTAAACAAAGTAGCGTTAACGATTAAATTTAATGGAACGTGGTAGTGAATTGATAGCGTTTTTCGTAGCGACCATTCTAACCGGTACTGGATCATGATTCCGATAGAACGCTGCCACTAGTAATTGTTCCTACTTCTTCATTCCACTTTCCCGATCAAAATTAATATACAATTCACTTTCTTCGTCCAAACCTTTTTTGGCCCACCACGACAACTTGCGATCACTAGGACACTGATTCCTTGTTGCGTTCGCTGCAGTAAGATCCGCTTTTATCGCTTTTCCTCTTTACCTCGATATCCCACAACGAGAAATTGGTGTCGATGTATTTGGGACAGTTTTGGAATTAATTTCCAATTTTCGGTACCCATTGCTCCCGCCGGACAGATGGCTATCGACCTCAAATAGCCAGGAGGGAAAACCCGGCGATGTTTTACGGGCCGGTGTCGCCACAAGAGAGGAAAAACTGTCCACGAATATGCAACGCGGTCAACTCGCTGCCCCCGAACGCGGAACTAAACCACCGATACCAATCAGCGTGTTGCCCCTAACCTGCATCCTGATTGAGGCGTAATATTTTAGGCCATCGTAATACGCCACCAACGCGTAGGCGATCTGATTCCATCCCATTTTCGTCTGTCGTTCATTCACGATTACGATTTACACGTCGTCGTCGACGTTCTCGTCTAGATGGTTTTGGGGGTTAGTAGAACGTCTCTGGAGCACGCGGTGTGCATTCTTCTGAGCAACAATTCCGAAAGATAAATTATGACCAGCGGTGAAGCGTGATTTGACGGTGTGAGAAGGGAGAGCTATGGTGATGAAATAGTGGTAATTAATTATACGGGCTTTCAGGTACGGGAAACGTGGTGGAATTCTTCATACGATCGATAAAAACTATAAAAAAGTGAGACAATTTCCATTACGAAACTCGCACGGCAGATTGATTATCTGGTTTGCTGAGTCGTGTCATAATTCTATCAACAACTTGTACATCCTAAAGTTTTCCTACCATTTCCATGAATGTAGGAAAAACATCTAATTTATTATCACTAGATAAGTTAGCGTTGTAGATTAGTAACGATAATATTGTTAAAACCGTAATCAACGTTGCAGCAAGCATTTATTATACAAAAAATAAGCCACGTTTTCGAGATTCTAATCATATGAAAATATCTCTCACAACAAATATTTTTTTTCATTAAGGTAACTACATCCCAGAACTTAAGAACATTACTTACAGTCTAATTCCAAGTTCACAAATTAATCCGTGTGGTCAGAGCCAATACCATAGAATTAGAATTATGATCAATTTAACATTATTCACCACAATTTTACACTCCCTTCAACGGATTCACTCGGAACGGAGATCACTTAATATCAAAGAAAAACCCGCGAGATGATGGAGGATTATACTGTTGCAGGAAGACTAAAAAATGCCGAAAAGGATCAGAAAGAAACGCGCGCGCTTTGCCCCCAGTATGTCTGGCCAGTCGGATGTCTTGAAAGGCACTGCCACAGCTGCGTGTCTTATACTAAAGGATCGCTATTCTCAACATTCTTCCCGCAACTACATCGGGCCAGGTCGGTGAGTAAACATTACGGTTTTACTGCGCCGAATCCTTGCCGGGACAATCGGGTGCCACCGTAAGCTGGTCGAAGAGATGCCTATGTTTGTAAGTATCTCACCTGTTGCGGCGACATTTGTTTTGCCTGATGCGATGATGTAGTTGCCGACGGACTGCCGATGGCTGATGATGATAGTTTATCGACAACATTCTGCGGTGGGTCAATATTTGTCGAATCGATAGCATTCCAAGCCGGCGTTGCAGTTGCCGGTTGTTTGCGTGAAGTTTCCGGTCGTGTCTTGCCAGCTTCTTCCTTTGCGGTGTTTGTTCTTTTACTAATTTGCGTGTTAGTCATCTCCTTTGAATATTTAGCGGACGGAGTATCGGTAGAACAAGCACTTCTTCGTACTTTCATAGAATCGTCCATAGTTGATTCAACTGGCCGAGAAGTTTCACCTTTGCGCGAGTCTAGTGATGGTGGATTTGCTAATCTAGCTTTATCCAGCTCTAGCAACTGTTTCTGCTTGGCAATGAAAGCTTCCAGCTCCTTTGAGTATTCCGTGTTCGACATTGTGTATTACACAAATTGAACGTATTTAGTTCATCACAATTTGCACCAAATTCACTTTACAAAAAATCGACCGTTTGAGATTTCGGAAATGAGCGTTTGTTTTGACAATTCGTAATGCTGTCAATTTCATTCAAGCTGTCATTGCGCTGAAAAACCTATGCTGTCAGAAATATTCAGCGTCTTTAGCAGTCACATGGATGACAATGGCGAGGATTTGATTTGTTGCATGTTTTAGATGAAAGCTGTAAAACTTGTTAAAAAAACGGGAACAAAACATATGAAAACACGGTTTTATAGAATTCATTTCACGGGTTATGTTTTGTTATTCGGTTTTTTGATTATCATGCCATTCTTCATTCCGTTATGGTTTGCTTTTCGCTGCTTTCGTGAGCACATTGATTTTACGATTTTCATTCGATAGCAAAACAGAATAAGATTTCTAACAGAAAAGTAACCAAGTTCGATAAATGTGATGATGCTGAACCCAAAGAAGAACTCCAATATACTCCCTGTGGATACTGAAATACATAAAGATAGCTTTGTTTAAGCTGGAAAAATTGTAACATGGAGTTGGTTATCGTCTTACCCATTGCATCAATGAAGTCATAAATGATCCTACGACTGTAACGTATTTTGGGTATGCGAATGCTCCATTTAATAACGGGATCATTAAACCAGAACGTAGATCCGTAGTGCTGCAGTGTGAATGTGACATCGTCACAGTTTTTCATGCAATTGCAAGCTCCAAAAATTTCCCGCAATTCGTCGGCAGTTAGGAACGAAATGTAGCTCTGATACAGCTCTACACAAGCCAACTGGGATAGTTTACAATACTTGGAGGGATCTGGTATGGATGATCGTATATCACATAACTACTGTTACAATTTTTGGGGAACAATCGAGTCGGTTTACCTGATATCTGGTAGAAGTATGGTATGCAGTCGCAGTGTTTGAGAAACAAGTAGAACTTGCACTCCAGCAAGCATAAACCGTACGAATAGTACTCCGGAAAGAACTTCAGGTTTGATTCGTGTGGAAATCGGCATTTTCGCTGCTTGATGCTCAAACTTCGAAGCTCAGGAACGGACGTTATGGCGAGAGCATTAAAATCCATTTTGGTGAAGGTGAAAAAACCACGCTCGATTAAAAGTGATTTTCTAATCGTTGGCATTTCATAAGGACTGTGAAAATAAATCTATAATAAAGTACATCATCGATGAGCAACGATCATTGATTTACATTGAACACGCAACTTACGTTAGCGTTGGACGTACAGTTCGATATGGTTGCGGATGCTTCACCGTTAAAGACACTGACTTCAAAAAGTTTTTCATCAGCAGTAAATGTATCTATGCTCAGATATCTTGCAATGGCGGTGTTGAACGTGTAGCAGATTCCCATTTCCGTGATCGATCGTACTAATGTTCCTTGCAGATCACCCTCCATTGTGATGATAGCACTTGGCCGATCGGTAACTTCGTTCAAAAGTTGTCGCAGATCGACACCCTCAAACTCATCAAACTCAGCCAAACGACCCACATTTTCAATGTCACTCTCCAGCAGCGTGTCAATAAATTCAGCATATCTCGGTGCCAGCTCCGGGTCAACACGGGCCAGTAGCTCATCACGCGCTTGTTCATTTAAACGTTTCTGGAAACACACAGTCAGACTGGGAAAGGTAGTGTTCCACAAGTGGTAGTCACGGTCCAGCGCTATCACTGTTGGATTTGTCCAGTATCGCACCCAAAAGCTTCCTACGTTGTAGCAACCGGCAAACAGTGCCATAGATATTATACCAAACCATATTACCCTGCAAGTAAGCAATTAGTTTTATGAAAATCTCTGAACGACAGAAAAAGTGTTCTATACTAACTTCTCAACATAGGTACTTCGCTTATGAACTAGATGAAAAACTCCATGCAGGCTTGTTTGTGCGAGCACGTTTTGAATAGCTTTCGTAAATGAAAAACGATACACCATGATTGCCCCAATGAGAGTGGCGCATCCGACTATACCCCCCTTTATATATATATACACAGCGTGTAATAAATAATGCAATAATCATTTTCCTTCCAAATAATCTCTCCAAATGCCTTCAAAAGACACAAAAGAACACAATTTGGTAAATAATTAATCATACACTATCGGTGGGAAATCTCGATGTGCATTTCAATTGGTTATAGAAATCAACACGCATGTGTATTTACACCGAATTAAATAAAATATTCGGGAGAGTTTACTTGGTACCTAATGAACCTTAACATGCGCATAAGAATATGCATGAATAAATTTAAATAAAAAAAATCCAACGCATCGTGCCTACTACAGTGTGTGCTAATGTTTACAAACAGCGTGCTGTCAGTTGCCAGCTGTTAACGTCAAAATCCGCTGTTGTTTTGCAAGTGTGTTGTTTTTACTCGTAAAGTGGTCGTCTCTCGCGTAAGTGGCACGCTGCGCCACAAGCATTGCAACCACTTTTTCCTTCCCATAACGCCGTCAAAAAGAAATTGCCGACGCTTATCAAAGCAACATATCGCTTCGACATTGTGTTACTTAATAGCGCCCGTGGTGGCGTACCGAAGAGCAGCAGCAGGGCACACAAGTACATCGTCGTCCCCATTGTGTATCAAACGCCAGTAGTTGCAGCAGTGCCCAACATGAAGTGAAGCTATCTCCCACTCACTTTCCCCGAAGAAGATTCTCATGATAGCCTTTAGTGGGTTGTGGATCAAAACAACACGAATTAAGGTTCGCAACAAATTCATTATCACCGTGGATTAACCTTGTCGCGATAAAGGGATCGGTCGTGTGATAAGTTTACTTTCGCGTACATGCACAAATCACACTCAGTGTCGGTCAGTAAATCGCGACGGTTTGGTTGACGGAGTGCCGATAATTAAACGGCTACGACGGGTCAGCAAAGGGTAAGTGAGCCGTTCCGTGCGGCGTGTTGCGACTAAACCGCGAGTAGTTTGAATTTGCTTCGATCCGGAAACATACTCGCGTAGAATACATTTGGGTTGGTAATGCACGATCGGACCGATTATAGCAAGTGCTGAGACGAAGAAATTGTTAGCAAATAAGTGATTTACGTTTAGTCCGGGCGTAGCGATACTTTCTACCTTTTCCTCGCCGTAACCACATTGCATCAATTACATCTGTTCGACCTTTAAACTTTTCCCAAGTCTATCGTGATGTTTGTTTGTATCGCTGTTCATCGCTTTTTTCGATGATTGATAAAAATTATCGTCAATCGCTCCTTGGCCTCTCCTGCCCCTGTCACACAATCCAAGTCTGTGCCTGATAAGGGACCACATCGGGTTTTCAATCAGCGTACAACCACTTTTGGGTGAATCGTGCACGCAAGTAAACAAATTCAAAAGCGCTAGGCATTCATTGCGTCGATGCCTTACGACGCACAGCGATCCCTCTCCACAACACAGGTTTATTATGTCAGCGATTAAGTTGGCTTGCTACGTTAAAACTCTCCCTCTCTCGCTCTTGCTCCCACTATGGGCACACAGTATGATAGAAGCAGTCATGATTGGACACGGGAGGCGAACGCAGAGGGCACCTTCTTAAACGTTTTATGAGCCTACTAGGCCTACATTGCTTCTAACACCGTACTCAAAAGTGATGATTTCTTCAACTGTTCAGTTTCTCGTGCCGTGCACGTGTGTGTTGAACGCAAACGAATCCACCATTCGTTTTAGGTAACTACGAGCAAGGTACGGCACGATCGTACTCCTTTGGACAAACTGGTCTGGCGGGCTAACGGACGAACGTTCCAGATCGCAAGATGCAGGTGCTAAGCAAGATGACGCCGGTGCCAGTCACCTGTCTTGAGTACGTACATCCGTGGACCAAGTCATGTACGGTTGCGACGGCTGAGCTAATGATCGTCGGTGTGCAGTACTGTCTGCGGATATATGCTGCAGTGTATGCTGTAAGTATTGCCAATACTACACTTACATGCGATCTCAAAATGAGTAATCTTCGTATGCTTCAAATATGAATTCAGATTACCGCTTAAGTCATCTTTTATATTCTTATTCTTATTAAAAAAATTGTATTAAGAGAAAAAAAAAGTTAGATATGTTAATGGTAATGTTTGCTTCCTCTTACTTTCCTTTCAGCTGTCCCTAGTCATGCGCGGACGCATACCGACCGCACCGGAGCTAGTAAAAACACTGCGCGGTTGGCTCCAATCGACAGCCTTCCTTACGACGAACGCGTTCAGCTACTCGATCTTTATGTGCACGCTCCGGCGCTTGATGGGTTCGTTCAATTTTTACACCGCCTCCTACGTGCCGGCCTTCATGGCAGCCCTAGTTTCCATTATGGTCGAGCGCTCTTCCCGGCGGGCACTGCTGGCTCTGTACGTCTCGAACGTGGCCACCGAAACGCTCTGGAACATACTGCAGTCGCGCGGTTTCGTCCGTTCGCTGCCGTACGGTGAGGTTGCCATCTTTGGACTTTCCACCTCGGTGCTGATGTACTGCTACCGGCTCAACCGCCAGAAGGACTACCGTGATTCGATGTTCGATGTCGTTCGGTTTGCAATCGGGGAGAGTGAGGTGATGAAGCCGGAGCCGGTAACGAACGTGGCGCCGGTGGCAGACGAGCCGAGCTCGTCGTCGACCACACGAACTAGAAAACCAAAGCTTCCACTACCCTTCATACAGTCGGTCCTGCAAGCCTATCTACAGCTTACCAGGCGACTAAAAGCGATGGGCAAGCACAAACTGTGCCGGCATCGGTACGGCTGCCTGTACGATACGCTCTCTAGCGGTGCGCGCATGTTTTCAATCGGTCTCGGCATACAGGTGGTGATGAAAGCGGTGCTACAGATGCGTAAGTTCATCAACCGGCCGGTTTTACTGCGCCAAACGTTCCTTAACAAAGACATTGCCCGGCTCGGACTGTTCCTTGGTGGATTTACCTCTATTTATAAGGTAATTTACTTGCCGGATTCGTTTTTATGTATTTCTTTATTTTTTGGATGAATAATTTGTTCTTTTCTTTCCCGCTCTAGATGTCTTCCTGTCTGCTACGTCATTTTACCGACAGTGATAGTCCATTGTTTGCCTTTCCTAGTGGGCTTTTAGCTAGCGCTGCATTTGCCTTCTACTCGGACAACACGATTGCCTTGTACATTATGTGGAAAACGTTACAGGTTTGTGTGAGAAGCGACGGAATCAATGGACACACTAGTACAACTTTAACCTCACTCTTTACGCTCCAATGCAGATAACGTACAATTGGGGCATAGAGAAAGGGTATCTACCGAGGGTGCCTGGATTTACCGTGATGCTTTACGCTGCTAGTACCGCCCTGCTGTTCCATGCCGCCACAATCGAGCCGGAAAATTTGCGTCCCAGCTACTGGAAGTTTTTGCATTCGATTTCCGGTGGAAGGTAACAGAGGGACACACACACACATACACCACAACATGCGTTATTTCGACTATCATTTGTTTTTGTTTTCTACTTGTAGAATTTGCATCATGGATCGTAGTGGGTTCGATGTGTACGGTCTGAATACCTCCGGCCAGATACAGAAGATGATGAAGCTGTGCAAAACGGACGCGATACTGCAGGGACAGCTGAGTTGAGTGTAGAACCTTCTGCTGTTCAGCAGAGCAGACCTTCAGTTTCCTACGCAGAAATAAGATTTCTGTATAATTTCCCAAAAACGGTAACAGTAGCCGGGTAATAGTCCCAAACACCTTTACCGGGGGTTTAGCGACAAGGAACGAGCTTTGAGCTTGCGGAAAGGGTGGCTAAGTTGTTGCACCAAAAGGCAATAAAATCAAAGATAATACAAACGACAAGGCCGTGCATTCGGCAAACTGCCTAGAATCCAGACGTTTTTTAGCTGCGTATACGATCGTAACCGGACCGGACCGAAGCCGAAGTCGACCGAGCTCGTGAGTAAGAAACTAGCGCACTTAAGCAAAAAGCGGGTATAGTGTAGAGGGTTAGGATTTAATACAACTTCGCGCGTTCTAACATACATGGTGTATACTTTTACGTTGCTTTGTACTTTGTTTTTAAATATGTGCTTGTTTTCGTTGGTTTTTAGTAAAAAGTTTGTTTTTAACAGATACGAATAAATGTTTTTCATTATCGGAAGAAAGGGGTCTCGAAGCAAGTGATGTATAAACTTGTAGAAAAAGAAACCGTTTTGTAAAATCCGAATCCGATCTCTTCTGTTAACTGTATCCTGAAGGTAAGGTTAACTACATTGAGTAATATTTTGATCGTTACAATTTTACTTATTCCTTGGCAAACCATGGCGCGTAATTTTGTTTATATTTGAAGAAAAATCCCATAAAAAATAATATTTGTGGAATGGGTTTGGAGTATTGCCTCCCTCGGTACATCACTGTCTACTGCTCATTAGCAAAGGAAACCTTTCCACTATGCGAAAGCTTTCGAAAGTTTTCATCTCGTCGGTATCAAAATATTTATCGAAACGTTTTCGTTCGATTTCTCTTTGTTACCTTCCTTTTTATCCCTCATTTATTTTCCCTTTAAGGTAAATTAACTGAAAACAACCATTTTATGAGCTTATGTGAACATAAAAAAGTCCATAAAAATCAACCTACCACGAATGAATTATTAATGAATCGGAGATTGGTATGGATTTATGGATATTTATGGAACTTGGATTGGTATGGAGAACATAGGAAAATTGTCCGATAAATGTAACGAAATTCGAAATGGGTTTTAATGGAACGAACGAAATTTTCACCCCGATAAATTGGGTTTTCCATGGAAAAATGCTACCGGGGTATACTTTGTCAAAATGTTACCGGGGAATTCAATTTTCTGGATGGGAATCAACCGATCCACCTGAGCAATGCAATGAAGACAGGGGTCGCAAAAGTTCCTGTAGTTTTAAAATGTACGGTAGAGCTTTCTTTAGATGAGCCTTTGAGCTTTATGAAAATGAGTTTTCTTTGGGATTTATTTAAAAAGTAAATGGAAAACATAAATGAACATATAATTAAAAACAAAAATCACGCTAAAACATAAATCTCAAACATGAAGTTTATTGACTTGGCATAATACTATAAAGATTGATTAAACTTGCGTATCTTTATGCATTCAATTTGTGTTAAACGGATTCTGTTCAACCGATTTGAATCGGAAAAATAATCGAGTTTTCTTACGAAATGCAAACAGGTTCTTGGATGTGCGGACGCAAACACTTGCCGACCCCTGAACGCAAAAAGGATCAGATCCTGCCCCGAGCTCGCCATCCCTAGTCAGTAGCCGGAGAGATTTCATGCGGGTTGGTAGTCGTTCGCAGTGCTGCGTGTCTCCGTGCAAGCAAAGCTTGAGTGTTGAGGGAGGACCGAAGGGGAGAGAGGAAGAGATACATTAGTGAGCGAGAGAGAGAGAGAGAGAGAGAGAGGGAAAGGGAGAGAAAGAGAACTGTTGAGCATCGGACACTTGTGTTAGGGGAGGTGGAGTGGCGTGGGGGTTTTTGGGGAGCTGTGTGGAAGACAAATCTCAGAACCGGATGCCCTGC
>JXXA01017135.1:0-11040 GCA_000956255.1 Anopheles punctulatus
GGGTTTTTTGTGGCCCAAGCGAAGCGAAGCGAGAGAAGGTCGATGCTGACGTTCGGTCGAAGCATGGAGTGTTGAAGTGGTAGATGAAGATTTTTTTTCTTGCCATTCCTGCTACAAGTCCAATTTGAACACCCGCAACCCGGCGAGAGAGATCATAAAAAACTACATGCGCGATAGTAATGGGAGCAGGAGCTATTTGTGTGCGAGTGGAACACGTAAGATGAACGATCGTTTACGAAGCCCACTCTGGTTAGGGCGCTGGGGAACGAGGCATCCTTCATCAGGCGATCGTTTAGAGTCAATTACGTGTGCGCGTTTTTGGTAGCACGTAAATGCTTGCCAGGCTGCTACAAACTGCTGGTTTTTGTGTTAGAATCTGCCAGATGCTTTCAAGAGCGCTGGTGAGGTATAAAACTTTTAGAAAAGGTTCGAATCCTGATTCGATTTCCGTGACTTTTAGTGGTCACCTTGAATTTGCGACTCTTTAAAGCATATTTGGATAGTTTTTGAATATTTTAGGGATTCAAATCAAGAACATAACTTCAACAGTTGAGCCCAACGGAGGTAAATTTTTCTAACGTAAAATAATTATAAAGTAAAAATACCAAAAAAAAAGAACTCAAACAATCATTCTTCGATTTGGTCCATATTTCATGACGTAAATATTTACATGATTTCATGACGTTTGACATTCCACACCGCAATTCATTCACAGTTTCCACACCGCCGAAAACTGTACCGCCTTCCAAGAGCAGTTATTTTATGAATGAAGCAATTTCCTATCTTTCATGAATGAATTTTCCTCTCACCACAGATTCCCGGTTGCAGCACGTAATTGAATACCAACACCACCGTTGCCGGTCGAGGATTAATTGTTTAATTATATGTGCGATCGGGGCAAATTTCTTTCAACCGATAATTCAACCTTTTGTCAAACGTTACGGTTGATCGAATCCGCTGCGATAGAAAATTATAACAAAATCGCGTGGCTCGTTCAAAATCGCCTCATTGATGGGGCGAGGTGCAGATTATCGGCTTCGAAATCGTGTAGCGGCAGACGAAAAATAATAATAATAATATTCCGATCGATGTGTGTTCGATTTGATTCACCGAGTGTTCGTGGCTGGGCCCGCTCGCTTCACCAACTGCCATTGGCCGGCCTCGTTGATGTGTGGCTGATTAGTGATCTATTTTACGGTTCGCCCGGTTCGGTTTCGTTATGGTTTGGTACATACGAATCCTACACTGCCCACTAGGGCGGGCGGGCGCAAGGACGCGAACCGAGCATCAACAATGACCGCAACCAATAGAAGCCTCAATTCGTTTGCAATAGCCCAAAAATGGGGGCCAACACAGGAGAAACCCCTCCCGGGACGGGCGCATCGAGATGAGCGTAACTGATGAAAAATTAATTTACTTACGCCATACACCATAACCACTGCCGGCCGCAGCCCGGATCCTTTCCCTTTTCCACCACACTGTGGGTGGAGGCTATTTTTTTTTACCTACTCGATAGGCTCCCGGTACGGCTTGTGGGATGTGGGAGAAATAATTTCTCCGACAAAAAAAACTCCCTGACACGCCAACACACGAGGCACGAAGAAAGAGCGGTCGAAATGATCGTGAAGCTGCTGCTACCATCTCCAAAAACCGAGAAGGAAAAATTACCTGTAAGCGGAGGAGAGGAAGCCGAAATTAGTGCTGGAAAGTTATCGATCAAATGATTGAAAGGTAGAGTATTACAGTTTTGACAAGTTTAACTAATCAAATTTCGGCGCACAGTTGTTTTCGTTTTCAACGCTCTGCTCTACTCTGTTCGTATATATTTTTTGTTGTTGTGTTCCATTCCATTCCACCTTCATGTGAAGGTTTTCACAACGCTATCCGTCATTTTGCCTTTCCTCTTTCACCCGTACATGGGCTTGTGCGCATGCAAAATAGCCTCTACGATCTAGCGATCCGGTACGATCGGGTGTTTGTGAATGAAAAAGAAAGAGAAAAAGTGCTGAAGACGTACTCCAGTAGGAATAGGAAGATATGTTAAATATTTTATTATGGCGAAGAGAACTATGCGCCGCATGCTGCGTTTGTGATAAGCTCCACCATGGGGCGACAAACGTCACATTTTCATCGTGGAAAGCACACCTCCTACGAGGACGTGCAAATAACGAATGAAAGCAACAAAGAAGAAAAAAAAACAAAACTCAATCCGTTCCTTTTCCAATTCCTCTTCCGCCCGCGGGAGTTTTGATGAATTCCTTCCCTAACGATCCGATCGCGGGCTCAAAGCAGGCGGGAAAGCAGAATCAAAAGGAAGAACTAAAAACCCACCCGCGCATCGCTGCGCTACCACGACCGGAAGAAGCGATCGGTCGTTTGACCCAAAAGGGACATAAATTAAGCGCCTATGTAATTAATAACAAAACCCAGACCGAGAGGAAACGACGACCCGGCGGGATTCTGTCCCAATGATTATCCGAAACATAAATTTTTATTAAAACGCAATAAATATGCTAATCCCACGGGGGGAGCTTGGATACATGGGAAGCGGTGAAAGAAGGAACGTGTCCGAATCGCCGGACCGGGTCTAGGTTATTTCTACCATTCACTTGTGTTGTTCACTAGATGCACCACGGCTGAGGAAACATTCCGTGAAGGAAAATCGACGTCTACGACGAGTCAAACGACCAACGGGCTACAATACTATCTGCGGCTCGTTATCGGCCAATAGGTTTGTGATGTGCGCTAAGAAATCGTCAAGCGACCAACAAAACAATGATCCTCGATCGTACCGACTGAACCCGACCCGACGAGTGGAAGAAACTTGCCAACAAGTGAACACGCGAAGGGGAAGGTGTAACTAATCTGGAGGTCCAGCACTAGCAGCTTATATTCTCCACTTGCCAGCAGCAGCACATAAACAGCCCACAAACTCGAGCAGAAGAGAGCCTGCATGAGTTTTTCCTCGCAAGTTGTGTGCTTTTTTCCTTTGCACCGAGCTGCTGGCGTGTGGAACGCGATCATCGATTTGTGTTTGAACGCGTTTGCTTGTTTCCGTCTTTGACTGCCTGGGATTGGTTGCGTCAACCGGAGAAAACAGGCAGAAAAAAAAAACAAAACAAAACATAAACAATAGAAAAACATGAACTTGAGAAAGCATGTTTTGTATGAGTGTCACTCAAAATACGAGGCATGAAAACTATGTTTGAAAAGCATTAAAGCGCTTTAGAAAAACATAGTTATATTTCATTATAAAAAAACGAAGTTGATTTTATCAACGTAAAAACTAACTAAAAATTTGAATAACAAAAAAAATCTACATAATTTTATTACGTTTCCAATATTTTATTCGAGTTTTTATGTTTATGTGCTCATGTATGGTTGGTATGGCATAGTTTTCTTTAATTTTTAAGCCATCGAGATGTAAAAGACGGTCAACAATTTAAAATTATGTTATTTGTATACGATGGAACCTCTTATAAAAATAAAACTTAGGGAATCCTCATATTCCTATTTTTTTCGTTTATATTTTAAACCGTTAAAAAGCAAGAAACCTTGAAAACATGAGCATATGTGCAGGTGTATAATATATTCTTCTTTACATGCTATTGTATTCGATTCAACGGTATGCAGCATGAGTATATGGTTTTATTCCCGACATTTGATTTAAAAGTCCGTGAACCTTAAACCGAAAGATGCTTAGGAGAATTGAAAATCGACACAAAAAATAGAATAAGCGAATAAAAACCCGAATAAAGCTGATAACGAACGACCACAACCTCTGTTCGGCAATAAAAAAAAATGCATCGATGGAAAAAAATAGAAAAACACAGTAGAAAGTGAGAAAAAAAAGGTACAAAACTTCAACTCTTTGAACCATGCAGAGGGCAAGACCTTTATCTCTGTACCGGTTACCAGTACGTAGCTACGGTACGGTAGGCAAGTGGCAGTGCGATGTGCAGAGAGGGATGGTAAAATCTATGCGAGGGTGTAATAAAATAAAAGAGGAAATATATTTGAAGAATTGTGAAGGAAACGAATGGAGAGTAAGAGAGAGAAAAAACAGCAAAAAACAACAACACATCTTAGCAAGGAGGACACAAAACCTCGACCTATTATATATGAAGAATGTGATGAGCCGCATTGAAGAGAAGAACCTGTCTGCGGGAGGCTTCAAGATCCGGGCAGACACGCGGCACGGAAGGACGCGGTGAAAGACTAAAGTGCGTAATGCAGACACACACACACGCGCGCGCGAGCGCCCTCACAGGCACTGAAAGGTTCCAACCCGCAGCCCGCAGTGCCGCCGGAGGCCATCGGGATAAGACTTTTGGCCCCGCGCACCGAACGAAGATCGAAATCGAAGCAGCAGGATGATGGCGAAACGGGGCAGGGGGTGTAGGAGTAACGAAACGGACTAAGCACTACGCCAATAAGCACCGCGAGGTTTAGAAATAAAAGGAGACAAGATAGAGAAGCAACAGAAGGAGAAAAAAAACAAAAAAAAATCACACAAGCAGTTGAAAAGCAGGACCACGACCTAACCGGTGGACTTCGTTATGGCGTTATGGTGGAGAGGGGTGGGGGAGGAGGGAGATAGGTTGGATGGGGAGTGAGCAGTGATGCGGTGAGGAAAAAATCAACAATCCATCTATGGGTGAGGGCCGGCTCGTACGTATGCGAACGAACGTGCGCGCGCCCGTCTGCCTCACTGGCAGGCCTTGTTGGGCTCTGTTGTGCCACCGGAGAGCCTTCGTCCGTCGAGTGGTGGTGTCTCGAGCCTAAACGCGCCACATGAAACGAGCACCACCCCCATCTTGTAGCTCGAGAGCAAATCCCTCAACTCTCGCCTCGTTCCCACCCTCACCAAATCACATATCCTTATATGCGGGGGTTGGGTTTCATCTACGTTTTTGCCAAAAAAAAAAACACAAAAAAACTAGAGCCTCCAAACATGACGAAGGTACCGCCGAACGCGACCCAATAATGATATATTAATAATATTACACCCGCCCAGAGAGCCCCCTGCGCTAGTCCGTTTAGTTTAGTCAAGACCTTTTATGGATGTCGGTCTAACTGGTTTTCCGTTTCGGGACTAGTTAATTTTGAATTGTTCGGACGTTTTTTTTTATATATTTCGCGGCACCGCCCGAGCGTAGCAGTAATTTCAAACGAAATGAAAACCAACCGTACTAAGGCGTTGAAATTTGATACTTTTTACGCACGCAGAATGCGTAAAAAAAAGGCACAAAAGAAGTCGTTTAAAAATACCAAAAATAGCAACACATAATAAAGTGGTGGAAAAACAATTAGTTGCCAATATGGAAATTCGAAATTTGTCTAGAAAGAGCAACCATCACCACCACGGTCACCGGTGGTCTAATGAAATTGTTAGAGCGCTTTATTGCACCGACCCAGCCAGCGTTGAAACGAAAGACTTCACCGTGTCATAGATCGCCCGAAAGCAAGCAACGAACCCGCTTTATGTAAGCTTTTACGATACGATTGGTACGTTGGTACGATGGCACCGCAATGCTCTCTTCGCGCTCAAGGAAGAGATGAAAGCTGGCGAGTGTGCATGTGTTAGTGCGTGTTTGAGTGCTGAGAGCACGAACAATTCGTACGTACAACTGTATCCCAGTTTGTAAACAAAGCGTTTATACGAAGCGGCAGGGAAAAACGGACGGACCGAAGACAGCGACGACGACGAAGACGACGATGGCATAAACTAACCATCGTCATCATCGCCATCATCTTCTCATCTTTCCCTGAACTGGTTTCCCGAACCCAAAGCAGCAGCAGCAGCAGCAGGTTTTGATGGGAGAATGACCGCGAAACAAGACATCCACCCGCAACCTGTTGCGTTGCGTTTCAATGAAAAGGAAAGAGAGAGAAGGAGAGAGAGAGAGAGAGGGAGAGAGAGAGAAGGCGAGAAAGAGAAGGGGCGAGAGTTAAGAGGACAAAGAAGAGGCCACTCTGATGAGCTGGCTTGCTTCGTACCGTCGTTGCCGTTGTTCCAACCGCTGGCGTTCCTTTTTATCTTCGATTAATCAAACACCTGTTGTTTTGGTTTTTGGTCTATGAAAGCGCTTTGGGAGAGGCGGCGGTTTTGGGGTGCAGAGGGTGACTGATCTGACCCACACCATCCCAACGGCATCGACTGCCACCGGCCGTAGACATGTCCAGCAGACAAGCGCTGGTGAAGGTGTATTGAATTTATTAATCCTTCAAAATAATAATAATAAAAGAGAGGGGCAGCGGTGTAAGAAAAGAAAAAAAAACACAACAAAAAGTGGCCGGTCCGTGTGAAGGCGCTTTCCTTTTCGATGTTTTCCCCAATTCCCTGAGGCCTCTCTTTTCTTCCCCTTCCCCTCGCCAGGTGGTTAGAGAGCCGGTGTGTCAACAATAGATTGATCTACGGCCGTGCTAGGTGAATATTTGTGTGAGCGGGAGTTGTACGGGTGTTTTGTACGGTTTCGGTAGACTCCCCAGGACCACCGCCACCACAGCCTCCTCCCACAATGCATCTCCACCGGCAAGGGTGCAGAAGAGGGGATCCGAAAATCGACCACCACCTTCTCCCTCCGTCTTTCGACTTTACTGCGGGCACAATTTTGACGCGCAAGCGACACAAATTGGGGTCAAAAATGGCGTACGTCTAGTTTTCAGGTTTGTTGTTTGTGAGTGCTTGTTTTTTGGTTCGCTTAACGAAGGTAGTGGTAGCTTTACTCCGAGCAGAAAGGCTAGCAGCAGCAGCCGCCCCGCCGCCACCACCACCACCGGACGGCGATTCGATTCGATTATGTTTTCGCACACACGTATCGAGCAGCCCGAAACAAAGCCCGCCCGAAGCTGCCAAAAAAAGGGACAAAAAACCGCCGCATGCTTTGTGGTTTTTAATGATAATGGTTATACAGCTTGCAGAACGCGACCACCCCTCGTGACACGGGAGTAGGGCTGCAGCAACCACCAACACCATCACCACCACCACCACCACCACCGCCACCACCACCACCACCGCTACCATCGACCGGCGTCGATCGTCGATGCCACCAATAAAAGGCCACTCATTAGCGCTGGACGGGCGCGTGCGCATATACGCGAATGGTTTTACCACCATTGGGCGGTCTCCCCTTCCTATACCCTCCTGACCTCGGCAGCCTTCCTAACCAACCCTCCTTCTCTCTCTTTCACTCACCCATCAACTCACACACTCACACCTGCCCAATTAAGGTCCCCTTTTGTCATCCTTTCGGTCGACAAAATGCGGCACAAAACTACGCGCACTCGGTTTCGATCGATCGATGCTCCCCCCGCTCCCCCCGATCGGCATCAGCATAACCATAAGCAACGCCACCACCACCGACGGTGCGCCAGGCTGCAGTGAACATGCGCACGGTGTGTATTTACTTCTAGCTATGTGTGCTTTTTGTGTCTCTCTTGCGTTACATTTCCAGTTCGCAGGATCGACGACGTCGCTGCCGCGACATTTTGTTTCACCTGCCATGGCATGACGACGCATGGACGTGTCGCCTCCAGCAGCAGCTGTCCCACGACAACGGCGACCGCGGCCATCAAGGTCGTACGAATGTTTGATTAGCAGCAGTGGATCGCCCGGCGAGCGGGGGTGCGATCGTATTGGTCGTTCGAAACCAAAAAAAAAGTGCCCCCGGTTTGCAGGACACCTTCCTTTCCGGTCGTGTGCGCGCGAGCAGCATGTGAAAAAAGCTGCCCTGCGGTTGGGTTGCCATTTTCATACATCCTCCTCCCAAACGAGTAGACAAGGGGAGGGTTCAAGTGTGCAGACGTGCTCGAGTTGCGGTTACATGTAGTGCAACACAGCATCTGGTGATTATGGATGCGGTTTTGCACCTTGATGGCACAAATACGGGCACACAGGCACAAACATTCGCAGATTGTACTGGCTTTTGTTCCGCTGGTGGGACCCCCGGACGAGAACGTTGTTGGATTTATTTATTTTACTATCTTCATCTTCTCTAAACTGCGCTCGATCGAACCATAAACTGATCGCATGCTATCATCTCACTAAACACTAAACGACCGATTGTGAAGCCGATTTAATGCTTGATTTTAAAGACTGTAAATTCAACAAAATATATACTATATGTTTTGCAACATGTTTTGAAATTCTGTATTATAACTTTTCATAGGAAAAATTGCTTAAACCTTGAGGGGAAAATGTCATATTTTTCCAATGAAAACAGTAGAAAGTCATAAAAAGGAATATCAATCGATGGAAAACTAAGCAGAAATATACTTTAAGACTATTATTTGATCAATTAGATGATTTATGAATGCATAAATTATGAGATGAAAGTTTATGATAATGAATGAAAGATTAATCTCAATCACTCAACATGTGCGACAAATAGCATTCTAGGTGTCAATTGACGCAAAATGTGTATATTAGAAGCATCCGATCGCTTTCAATTGACAGTGTTAATAAGCACGATCAGTAGGCAAAACAGGAGGAGCTTACCGGCATGTCTACCGACCATCAGGATGTAAAGTACTGTGCGATACCTCCAACGAAGAAACTCCGTCAAGTGTTTCCATTTTTCTGAAGCAAAAACGAAGCAACCCCGATTGTGGCTCATCTGCTTCCAAACAAAAAAAATACTGCTTCCAAAAACAAAAATACTACCACTTGGACACGACGCGAACAGATACCACGGGAGGGGTTGCTCTGTCGTCGTCGTCGTCGCTGTTAAAGCGAAATTATATACGCTAACCATAATTTTATGTTTCAACTTGAGCCTGGTTTTTTTTTGCGTCGTCGGCTCCGCTCCAACACCAGCAGCTAGCACGCCAAAAGAGTCATGTGTATCTTCAGCATAAATCTACCATCTGTTGTTGCGCCGTTTGGGATTTTCCTGTGCGTTTTTGGTTGTTGTTGTTGCTGTTGTACGCACTAGTTGGTTTGGTTTTTTGCATGTGTTTGCACAAATTCTCGTACTTGTGGTACATGAGAACACTCACGAGACCGCTTAGGCCGCACTGGAAGAACCCCTGTTGCTGACGGTGGTCGCGAACTTTGAGGATGTTTGCGAGAGTTTTTTTGTTTTTTTTTTGTTAGTTATTATTAGGCTCATTTCTTCAATCGCTACGGGTGCGTTTAACTGCGCTGTGACTGCTCGAGTAAGTGGTTGTTTTCATCTTCCGTGCCCTTTATGATCGTTGACTTCTGGTCTTCCTGGCGCGGCGTAACGCTTCACCGAGCTTCGAGGCGGGATAGTGTTCCACGAGAATATCATCGAGACCGAACGAATGAGCAAACGACCGAGAGAATCTTATGCTCGACCCCGAGACTCATGCCATTTCCTCCTCCATTTCAGGCAGTCGGCAAGTTTTTCTATCCGGTTTGTGCAAGAGAATCGCTTTTTCCCAACAACTCCCACAAGCCGTCTGCGGCATATATACGTGTTTATAATAGAAGCTAAATTTGTTAGGCTTCTCTGAACCGACGGGATGATGAGGAAGAGCCCAGGGTGGGGTGGTGAGGGGGAGGTGGGTTGATGGTGATGGAATTAATGAACCGAAAACCACCACCACGCTGAAGGAAAAGCGCAAAAAATAAATACAAATCACATAGCCTCCACACTCTAGCAGAAACGGTTTGCGAATGGAAGGAACTCGACCATATGATGATGGGAGTGAATGGATCGTTGTGTGTCGTTGATCGCTCCGGTCTCGGATTCGAGAGGCAAAGCGTCGCGCCGCCAAAAGCTTGGCATAAAAAAAGTTAAATAAATATCAAGAGAAGGCAAAAGGCATGCAGGCAGGCAGCTAACCCAAAAAAAAAAACAAAACTAACAAAAAAAGCGGAACAAGTGGCGCAAATGTGGTGGCGTATGAAACATCGTTCGCATAAGGCTCGGCGTGAATAATTGTAGTTGATTTTAAGCGGCAAGAGCAATAGCAAGCGCGCCTAGAAGGTCATTTCCAGCAAACGTCCAGCAATCGCTTCGCGCGTGTCTGCCGAAGACGAGGCCCGATAATTTGTGGCCCACTCGGCAGGTGTTGATGGGTGGTTTTATTATCACAATTCAATCGCTTTACGACGATTTAATTGCTGTTGCGTTGCCGGTTTAGTTAGCGAAAATAGAATTGCGTTTAATTTTTTTAAAGAGACGAATAAAAATCGTACCTCCTTGCGAGACAGAAAAGCCCAAACCCAATCCATTTATCAACCCCCAAGCCCCCGGGACGACGTTTGACTAATTTCATTATCCACAAATGCTTGCACAAACAAACAGCCGGCACTCAGGCGCGCCCGATTTTGTCTCCGGACATTTCACCGAAATCGTCCGAACTACGTGTTCCGTTTTCGTAAAACGAAAGTTCCACTTAGCGTGCGATAAAGGCGCGCGATTTGCCTCGCGTCCCATCCAACCGGCCTGGAGAGGATTATTGCGAATAACCTCACCGAAACGAACAAAAAGCAGCCTACAACGGCGGGATCTTCTTCCCGCGTGCATAAAACAGGTCCCAAAAAACAAAAAAAAAAGGTATATAAAAAAGCTGCCAGTTCCTATTTTTCAACTCCACGCCACTCATAAACCACGGCATTATCGCGTCGGCGGGTTTTGAGAGGTAGTGGAGAAAGCTGAAAACAGTTTTACGACATCGCAATGGCTAATCTGAAGGGAGATGTGGGGAGTGAGGAGCGAGAGAAATGAACATCTCCTCCGGTAAGGGCTAGCTAGTGTTTTTATCATGTTAGGATAACATATAAAGCCAGCACACGGATGGCAAGTGAATTTTCTAACGCGGCCTGGGAAGCTGTTTTTCGTGGAAAAGAGTCACGATTGTCGTCATCATCATTTTCGGTGGGGTATCGCAGGTTAAAAGGAAGGCCCTCAACGCCACGCGTTTGAGTCGAGCCTAATGATGGCTGTTAAGGTATTTGAAATGCGAATTAAATGCGTTCGCAACAGGAAAATAGAACGCAAATAAAATAGGACACTAAAAAGTATTTATAAGATTTTATGATTTTTGTCTTCATATATTTCATAACAG
>JXXA01017136.1:0-18898 GCA_000956255.1 Anopheles punctulatus
AGAATTGGTCAACAACAACCGATCAATTTTGTTTCCATTCTAGACCGTTTGCTTAAAATGTCAGTACATTTTATTTTATTAAACGGCACAATTTAAAAAAATACACAATTTAACTCATGAAACAAACACTCACCTGTGACACGTCCGGTGATTGGCCCGCTAGAGCGCCAAGTTTGTGCCATGTTGGTATTGCCAATACCACCACCAGCGCCTCCCGCTTGGCTTCCTAAACCGCCACTACCGCTACCACCACCACCGCCGCCAACACCACCATTCTGTCCCGGAAGTCCCAAATGCTGCAGGATCGCCTGGACCTCGCTGTCCGTGGGTGACTCGGCAAGGATCGTCGTATTGCCCAGCACACAATTGTTCAGCGCCTGCTGCGCTTTGTTCGCTTCCTCGCGCGTCAAGTACTTGCAGAGCGCAATGCCGTGGTTCAGATACAGGTGGAAGTTTTGCAACGGACCATGCTGCATGCACAGCGTGCGCAGGGTAGAACCATCAATCTGGTAGCAAAATACGTTAGATATTAGACATTAGCATCAGCTCATTATGCAACCACGCACACGCTTCCCGTTTACCTACCTGAGCGGTAAGATTCTTTAGCAACAGCCACGTCGAGTACCACGCGCCAGACGAACCGACACCAACACCCGCACCATTGCCACCGCTCGACCAATTGCCACCCGGACCGTGGCCCGCACGCTGGATCCACCCGTTGCTGCCCGGACCACCGCTTCCACCAGCACCAACGCCTGCGCCGGCAGCTTTGCCAGAAGCAAGCCCCGGTGGTGGACCGCGCGGAGTCTTACTGGCGTTGTTGGCGCCCGGTCCGGAACCGGTAGTGCCACCAAGACCGGAACCCCACACATCGGACGCCGATCCCGCCACACCACTGTCGGACCAAGTGTTCTTGGACGGTCCACCGAGCTTACCCATCGCACCGGAACCACCCGAAGTGGAGAAATTGTTGCTGCTCGCATTGAAGCTCCACGTTGAAGAGGACAGACTTATGGAGTCCGTCGGCGACGGTTTGCTGCTGGTCCCTGCGAACAGCTCCGAGTCCTTCGCTGATCCGACCGAAATCGATGCAATCGGGCTGCGCGCAATGCTGCCCGGCGTGATGGTTGGGTCTTCCTCAATCTTCATTTGCGTACCCTGGGGAACAGAGAAATTATGTGAGAAAAATTAAGCTTGAATGTGTCACAGCACGCTTTGTCGAAATAAGCTTGCGTCGTTTCTTAGTAGGCTGTATTGTTTCTAAACATGTTATAGAATGAATTTTTGACGTTTAGATTCTGGAATTGTTTCCAATTTTATTCCAGTTCCAATTTATTCCAATTTAAACCTCGCCTCCTGCTTACCTTCCACGGTTTTCCTGGTTCGAATTCCGGTACCAGATCAGAGAACGAATCTTGATTAGCGGGCCAATCCTTGCCGCTTATGTCGGTGGGTGCGTTATCGGGCCAACCACCGTCGGTCATACCGGAGCGTCCCGACGACCAGGTGCTGCAAAAGTAGCAAACATTGCCCCCCATCAATCATTGCGAATCACGACAACCGAGACGAGCGAACTTACTTGTCGTTCTGCAGTCCTCCCAGCCCGGCCATACCGCCCGAACCACCGCCACCGCCGTTACCACCCAAACCGAGCGATTTGGCGGTCGAACCAGGAGCGCGCGAGAAGTCGGTCAAATCGTGGTTGCTGTCCTTATCCATCATCGATGGGAGCTTCCACTGGTTCAAGCGCGACTGTTGGCTGGTTGGACCACCGGTTCCACTGGTCGTGCCGTTGGCGCCACCGTTGCCGCCGCCTGGTGGTCCCGTATGGTAGGGCCCATTGTGCTCCTTGCCCAGTGTCATTTCCGACAGGCTGTTCTGCAGCACGCTTAGATCGTTCGGATCGCTGCGATGGAAGTTGCCACCGATATGCCCGCCGCCGCCACCGAGATGGGACGATGAGTTTCCACCGGACGAATGTTGATGGTGCGGTTGCTGATGTTGCTGGTGTTGTTGATGGCCCTGTTGTTGGTGGGGATGTTGCTGCTGCTGCTGCTGTTGCTGCTGCTGTTGTTGCTGCTGCTGTTGCTGTTGCTGCTGTTGTTGCTGCTGCTGCTGCTGTTGCTGCTGTTGCTGCTGCTGGTGCTGTTGCTGTTGCTGTTGCTGCTGAGCTTCCGCTTCGATTTGCGCCCGTATCTGGCGGCTAGCAGTAGCGATCTTTTCGTTGCAGACAGCAAGTATCTGATTCAGCTGCATGCTGGTCGGTGTTGGTGGTTGCTGCGGCTCGGACTTGATGCATAGATTGATCTGCTTGAGGTCACAGTCGGCTGGCAGGGGCGATTTGGTGGCATCGAGCGACTCGCCGCTCATATAGTTCGTGTCCATCGGTGCGGCACCGATCGCAATGCCGCCGCCAGCACCGCAGAGTGACGCCATCGTCGCGATGTTCATCACCGTGTTCAGGTGGGCACCGATGGAAAGTGAGCTACCACCGCCACCTCCACCACCAGCTCCGCCCGGTGGCATTTCCATCATGCGGCTATCGTTCGCCAGCAGCGACATGTTGGACGAACTGTCCTCCGTGATGTCCATGCTCGGCTGACGGACACTGCGCCGACGGTACATGATACTCGCCTCGTTCGAAACCTGCGCGAATAGTATGCCGTCGAGTGAGTTTTCTGTCGAGCACGGGTAGTGATCGAGCGAATCCTCGTCTCCCATGTTGCTACGGCTACACTCCGGCTCGACCAGCTCCGGTTTGAAAGCGTCCGACGGTTGCTGCTGCTGTTGCGGTGAGGACAACGCCACCCCGTACTGCTGCTCGCTGCTTCCCCCGATCGAAAGCACCTGATGGCACGGTTGGCCCATCACGTTCGGGCTGGTTCCACCGATCGGTGGCAATACGTTGATCGGCGGTGGCATCATCCCGTTGCCCGCGAGCTCCAGCGGCGTGCAGCTCCGCAGAAACATGTTGCGGTTATCGCGTGTCGCGTTTACCTCATCGAACGGTGACACGGCTAGCGTGGATGGGTTGAGTGAAAAAGAGAGAAGGTAATGAAAGGTTATTAAAGGCGTCAAAACAATTTCCTTCGGAACAGATATGTTGGAAGACATATCGTAGCTACTTTTAAACAACTGATTCAACGCAACATTGCGCAAACGAAACGATGAAGCAACCGATGGCTAATAATATCGAATCGAGCGTTTGCAACACTACTGCTGCTACTCGCTACACGAAACCAAAAAAAAACCACTACCAATACTTGCTACTACTAGGTTCAACTACTACAGTACAGTCACCGGATATAATCAGATTAAGTTGTTTTTTTAAGGGGTTTGTTTTCGGACTCAACTTTTTCTAATTGGTCCTGGGGTTTTTTTTTCCGTAAGGCTCATGCGCTCTGTAATTGTTTTATCCTGTTCCATGCATTTCGTTACACAACGTGTTCCAATGACCACCGGACTGCTTGCTGCAGTTTTGAAACAATATCTCTACGGCAATTGAAGTGTAAAAATGGAACAAAAAACTAACTCCAAACTTAGAACATCATACACTACTCGTAAACAGTAAGCATTAATTTAAATTGCAATGTTTGGAATAATAAACGAATGCATAACAAACCCCCACCCGCCACCCGTCCCGCATAGGAATTGAAAACAAATGTCCAATTACTGCGGATAATAAGCGGAGAAATGAAAAGAAAACAGCAATATAAAAAAAAAAACGAAAAACTCGATCAAATATAATGTAGCGGACGCTGGAACCGTACACGGCGCTCAGTCAGTACAGTGAAGCAGTTTACAAAGTGTAAAAAGAGAGAAAAAGGGAAACAGCAACAACACAACAAAACAGAACGAAAGAGAACAAAAAACAGATCCTACCCCATCGAAGCCTAGCGCAACGAAAACATACCGCCGGTGCCGGCGCAAACGGGTTGGGAAGACAAATCATAAAACGGAATCGAACAGACGGGAGATGATCAAGAAAAACGTCAATATATCGGGCAAGCGAGCAAAAGGCGCCCAAAACTGTTCGCGTTCGGCTGTTACCTTTACCCCGTCGCGGGTTTATACACGCGTGATTTGGCGGAGAATGCCGGGCCTACCATTAAGAACGGCGCACCTCTCATATCGCTTCCACGTGCGCTTCATTGCGTACGGTTGTTCGCGGTCGAAAAGTAGGGTTAGAAAAGTTGTGGAAGTTAGGAAACGCGCAAACGAATTAGATTGGTTGAATGCGATGTGTTAATGCTAATTATTGTGTGAGTGTGTGTTTTTTTTAAATCACATCTTTGTATTCTACCGCTACCCATTGCACCCAATTTGGATGTAAAGCATCTTCCAAACGACTTCAGTACGAAGTTTGTGCTACTCATGTGGTGCCAGCGTCGCATCACGAGCTGCTTCGGCCGACCACAACAAAAACTACCAATCGACCTTTCCGCCCCACCGCCCCACAGGCGCTGATACGCCAGCCCAAGTATACCTTCATTGCGGCTCCCGTTGCAGACGAAGTGGCCGGCGGAAGTGGTGGCGGCAACACCCGGCGGACCCAGCTCGCTTGACGCCGGCGTGCCGCAGATCGCGCTGACAATCGTACTGCCGCCCACCGCCAGGGCCGTCGCGTCTGACGCGTTCGCATCGACCCCGACCGCAATCTCGCTAAAATAGTTGGCTGGTGCCGGTGCGACCAACGGTGCCGGCGGTTGCTGCGCTTGCATTCGGTTCCGGTGCGTCACCGCCGGCACGGTCGCCGCACTGAGCGTCGTATGCTCACCTTTGGGCGTGTAGATGAAGTCGTGCGATTCGCTCTTTTTCCCGCCCGACACGATGTACACTTTGACTGTGGCCGGCTCCAGGATGTCCTGTCGGTCGTACGGTGGTACCACGCAGACGAGATGGGTCTGGAGCGAAGAAGGGAAAAACAACATTGTTAGATTATGGAACAGAAAGCTCCTCGCGATTATGGGAAAGAAAGCTGCTAGCTGATTAGCTGATGGGAAAGCTGTCGCATCGCGTGGCGGCAACTTACATGCTGCAGGTACTCCTTGTCCGGCACGACCGATTGCTCCCAGCCGCTCGCGGTCGATGCGCCGGTTCGAGTGAACGCCGAGTGCGGCGATGACACCTTGCGCCGCTGGAACACGACGCGCGTGTCTTTGAGAAAGTTTTTGCCGAATATGAACATCTCCAGCCCGCCCTCGACCGGGCAGGTGACGAGCGACTTCTTGCAGATTTCCGGTACGCCCGGTGGTTGCGCTGAAGGAAAAGGTGACACAAAGTGGGTTCACATTAGTGATCAACCGTAGCGATATCGCGCTGCACCGCGTCAAACACTCACTGCAGATGATCGGCTGGGAGCAGACCTGCAGCATCTCCTCCACACCGTCGTCCCCGATCACGACCGTGCGGAACACCATCCGGCAGCGGGTCGACTTTTTCTTCGTGCGCGACCCGGCCGCCTGGTCCGGGAAGCGGTGCTCCACATCCACGTTGCGCTCCTTCAGTATGCCGACGCAGTCGCATGTGACCGTCATGTTGCTCTCCGGCTTCAGCTGTATCTCGATGAAGATCGTACCCTCGACCTTCCGCTCGACGCACGGGGTCGAGTTTTTGCCCGACACCTTGCACGCCTGGTAGAAGATGTGCGGCGTCGGCCGGCCCAGATCGGTCCCGATGAACACCTGCAGCACGGTCGGCTTGCTGTAGCCGATGAGCCGCACCACCGGGAACCCGTTCCCGCTCCGATCCTTGACCGCACCGCGGGAACCTTCGGTCTGGTAGCGGGCCCGATGCTGCTGCTCCGGCTGCGTCACGATCTGCAGCTGTATCCGGCCGTCGCGGTTGGACGAGCTCGCCATGGCCGACGGTTCGCCCGGGCCACCGGCGCCCAACGCCCGAAACGGGACGCTCGCTGCTGCTCTGTTGTTGCTGTTGGTGGTGGTGCTGGTGGATGTGCCGGTCGAGGTGGTGCTCCCATTAGCACCCGCTCCCCGCGGCTGTCCGCCGACCGTGGTCGGGTGCCTTCCAGCGGTGCAGTTCGCCAGCGGGACGGACGATGAGATCGATGAGGACGGTGAGGAGGAACCGGTCGATGGCGAGAGGGTTTGCGGCAGAGGAGACACGGATGACGCGACCATGCTGTGGAAGAGGAAGCGCACATTAGTTCGGTTGCAGCAACACAAGCGCAACACAGCGTTCGTAAAACTCCCATTCAATCAATTTGGAGCGTCCAAAAATACGACTTTATTTATAGCCACCTTGAACGGTGGCGCTAATGAGCAAACTAAACAATTTGAAGAACCCGAGCTCATAACAAACAGCAACAACAACAAAAAAAACGTGATAAACGTTGATATCGTGCGCGATGTGAAACCTGCCGGCTAGGCCTGGTAGCGGAACATGCGCCGCCCATACTTGGTAGACTTTTTGCGGGATGAACGTACGCACGCTGGACAAGAATGGGAACGAGCGAACGAACGAGCGACAGAGACAGAGAGAGAGTGCGCGCGTGATAGAAGGTCGCGAAAGTTACATCGTAATAGGGCTAGCATGCTGAAATACCTCCGCTACTACTTCGCCACTGTGCGTGTGTCTCAGCGACGACCGCAATTAGCTCACTTTTAATCACTCTGAGAAAATCAGCCAGATCAGATCTCATTCAGCGTCCCGTTTGCACTGGGATGGATCACCGCCGTTCACCTCCACTTCCTGGATGGTGGATGGTGCATATGGGATTTTTTTTGTTGTTTTGTTTATCCCAAATAAATATTCAATTGCAACGGTGCACGGGTGAGTAATGGTATCGCCGACCTAGACCCAGACACTGACAAGCGCGACAGTTGCACCGGGAAGTGGCTATAAACGCGAGCCGGTTCTAGAACCACTTACGGGCTAACGTGTTTTTCGGTTCCCCCCGCGGGGGTGCGTGTCGTTGGACAGTGAGATAGTTCGATAGTTTCCACCGAGTCCCCGAATGGACCAACTTGTGGAGCGTCCTTGAAACGTTGGCTCTGGATTGGCGGACCAGGACAAGCGTTTGCGCGTCGTTTACAGCCAACACAAGCTGGTGCAAGATTACGCGTGGGAGGCGCGCCAATGCACGCGGTTGGTGCAATGATCCGAGCGAACATATAATTCGCTCCCATGGTCGACCACGTGCGACCGTGGATTTGGAGCACAAAAGTTGACTTGGAGCGCCTTTGTCTTCCTAACCGGCGCGCACTTTCGCCGGCCCGATGTGCGGGAGGCCGGCATTTTCGGTTGGTTGATGCTTGCCATCAAGTTACGAGGGTATTTGAGCGCGGGATCCGACCCGGTCCCGGAGGGAGCATTATTGTTGATAGCTAACTCTACCTTGCTTCGTGATCTTGCTGACTTTCGGGGCTGCGTTACACCGCGGAGACGTTTGTTGTCGTTGCAGCAACCAGGCATTCAACACTACACAACGCCTCACTGCGTCACTGCGAGGCTAAGCGCGCGTTCTGTGCTCCAAACGACCGGACTCAGGAGACGAAGCGACAAAACCGTACCACGTCCGGACGCTCATGCGATGTAAGCAGGACTGACAACTCGAAACGAACAACTGGATTAGATGCGCTGCCCCTTCTCCTGCGCGCGACACAGCGATGATGATGGGCTACTAATCGATCTCGCCCCACTCGTAATCGCACTATACTCTCGCTGGGTCCTACTATCCCCTCCCAAACCGTGTTTTATCTCTTTCATTCTTTCTCGCACACACAAAGTCCCAGCACGAAAAGCATTCTGTCGAGTCATGGTTGTACCGACGCATAGGCGACGACACGGATGCCTGCACATCTGATAGGCCAGATCAGACCCGCGGTGGGAAGCACATAAAGCGCAGCATCGCAGCAGATACGAATAGTTCGGGAGGAAAATCCGGCACCGGGACAAACGAGCCCGAGCGGTTGACACTCCGACAGACGCACGGAGCTGCAGCTGATAAATAATGCTCTAATCTAACCCAAACACCTCCGGGGTTGCGTTTGTGTACACCTGACTCACGCGCACAGCATCAGCTGCTCAGCGAGCGGGGGTGTTGTACCTGGAAACAAACCGTCCGTCGGCTCATAAATCATGTGCCCGGCGTGGCCGAGCCGTGACGTCTCGCTTTCTCTCTCCCTCTCTCAAACAGAGCTAGGCTGAGGGAATTTAAATAAAGAAGAAAAAAAAAGAGTCCAAGCGTTTGAAGGTTGGGAGCGTACTGTAGCCACCAGTCATCCTTTATCCGGCGCACAAACCTACAGCACTATGTAATTAGATTATGAGTCGGCAGCCCGTTTCGACAGAACACGCGGGAAAACCGCTAAAACCCGGGCGTCTTCGGCGCGCGTCGGTAAGCCTGCTCCTAGATACAGGAAATAGCGACCAGGCGCCAGACCGACGGCTCACGAGACAAGCTGCGTCACAAAGGGAATTCCTACAGCCCGCCGGAACCGACGGTAGCATATTGCACAAGCTATTGATTCACTAGCCGCACGTGTGCGTTGTATGATGAATTTAGCGGTGAAACCGAGAACTTTTCCACCCCGTTTGCCGGCAGAAGAAAACCAACGCGGTTGCGGTGTCTCCCCGCGTGTTCTAGTTTTCTTCCTCCCGAGTGGGTTTTATCGCGCAGCGCAGCTTCACTCGGACGAGGTCTTCTGGGTAGTCTTGTCCCCGAAAAGACATCTGTTGCCGCTGGTGACGCTTATCAGTTCGTAGCCTACCGGCTGATAAGATCGCCAGCGACGAGGCGTTGTGCCCGAAATATGCACCCGAATACGTATACGATGTCGTTGACGCAAAAATAAACGGGTTTGGAGAATAATTTACTGGACACTCTCTTTACACCAGCGATGGCAGCTATCGCGATGGTAGCGTTCCAAACATGGGACAACTCAAGATGGATGCCAAGTTGAGCTAAATGTGCGTTCGAGTGACTTCTCTCTCGAAGTTCTAAGCGATTTCTTCGCAAATTTGCAGCATGATCACGACCAATCAAAATGGGAATAAAAAAAAATTCTTACCGATTTCCGCCCAGCTGCTCCAAGGAAAGGTTACTGTTCGATTCTTGCTGATGCCTCTGGTCGACTAATACTTCGAAAACAATGCCACCGTCACGGGCCGCCGGTTGATAGCTGGCTAACGTCTGCCCGTATCCGTTGCTTTGGTTAGCTGCTACCGTTGTTTGATGATGGTGTTTGGCGAGTTTGCTGCTGTTGCTTCCGCTCCGTTCGAACCCGAGTCCCGAGTCGTTCGAATTATCACAGTTGGCGGCGGTGCTTGCAACGGTGTTGGGACTCGCAACGGTGGCGGTGCTTGCCACGGTCGTCGCGCTTCGTCCCGATCCGACGATCAACGCACCATGGTGATGATTCAGCCGCTCGGTGCTACTAACCGCCGGCAGCGTTTTCCGTGCGAGCTGCGTCCGGCCGCATCCGATCTTGCTGGCCACCGCACCGAACTTCACCGGCAGCGTCTTGCCCGTGTGTCGCTTGGTGGCCAACCGTGGCACCTTCCGGTGGAAGTTGACGGTGGACGGTGCGCTAGACGAAACGGTCGGCACGCTGCGGCTGTTTAAGCTGGCCCGGGGCGTGGCGGTGGTGGCGGGAAACGTGTGCGATGCAACCACGGACACGCAGGACGGTGCTGAGGCGTGTGCGAGCGGCTTCCCACCAGCAATACCGCCCGTCACACTGTGTGGCCCACCGATAGTGCGTCTTTCGGGCGTTGTTGGGGTCGGCGTGCCGGTCGCTTTTCCTCGGATCAGTTTCTTAGGCTCCATTTGTGAATTTTTGTTTTTTTGTTTTTGTTTTTGCTAGCAAAGGGACATCATTGTGTACTTCATTATTTTTGCTTATTTCGCACGATGGAATTGGGGTGTTGATTGGAGTAGGTGGTGGGGGAGGATGGAGGGTTAGTTGAACGATGACTTGATTGATGCCGAGCGAAGCAGCACTGTCGAGATCCGTACCTTTTCTCTTATTCGTAGTTAGGCGTGCTCAGATTTGCTCATATGCATTGTAACAGCTCCGTCGACGATACGTCAGTTTGTTGGATGAGATTCCATAGAAGCTACTAGTACGATCTGCGAAGTGACAAAAAGTTATAAAATAATAAAATTAGCTAGGTTTTACTACACAGCCACGGGCAGTCTCTTCCACGCACGAGACTCCCCAATGTTCGGTAAACATTGTTGCTGGCGCTGCGCGACGCTACACGCAACAGGTTGCCAGCGTGCCGACAACTCCCCCAACGTCTCCCAACTCCCCCTTAACGCAACACTTCTACGTTCAGCAGCAAGTACACGCAGGCGAAAGAAGAAATACCCAATGCACCTGGATACAGCGACGGAACTCCTGCCTACCACGCCCATACGAAACTTCCAGCAATGAGAGTGAGTGTGGGAGCACGTGGAACGGAGACTTATAATTATAGGGCCCGTTCTCTTCTGGCGTCCCGCGCTCCAAGGATCTGTCGAATTGAACGCACGCCGATGCCGGCTGAAACTGTTAACCTTTGCGAAAAGTCTTCTAGCGGAGAAGACGAGAGTGCGAGAGCTCGAAGTGCGAGAGTCGATGAAGCTGGATTTGAATTAACATATTCCAAGGTTGATGGGACTCAACGCTGGAAGAACGGGTGGATTCTCCGACGCCGGAAGTGAGGCGTTGTGTTCTTCAGCGCTTACGAGGAGCTGAGTTTTAATTAATCACACACGGCGGCGACGTGAACCTTCGGAGGGCTGCAGATAATGCAAATTCCGGTGCACTGTTCTCAACCCGCTAGAGAACGACCGATAACTGGGGACCGACTTCGAAATCACTTCTACGCCTGAGGACTAGCAATCGCTATGTTCGTATTTAAAACAATATCAACTGTCGCCAATTAGGAGCAAAGCAAGTGCAGGGCGGGACAGCAAACAAACAATTAGCTAAAGTAAAACAACCACGATTCAAATTCAAACTCCCCCTGACGTCACCAATTCCGGCATGAATGCAGAAGACGCTCGTTTGCCTGCTGCTGGCGTTGTTTTGTCCGTTTCCAGTGTTCGTAACAAGCAGCTTCGCTTAATGATCCTAGGGCAAAACCAGCTACTCCTACTCCTCCTACGACACCCTAATTGGGCGCTTCAAACATTCCCGAAGTCACAACAAATCGAAGCAACAGGTAAACGTCCCCCTGGCGGCCATATGGAAATAGGTTGGGTCTTCTTCGCGGACTGGTTTCGTTTGGCGGCTGCCCATCGTAATTGCCTTGAAATCCATCATCCATCCACACCACATTCCTCCGGCGGGTCCCACCCGCGTCGTCGCGAGTGCGAGAGGTAAAGAAAGAGGGACAGAGAGACAGAGATACGATGGTCCGCCCTACCTGGGTGCGGAGAACACAGGGAAAGCAATTCGTTTCGGTGTGAGATTCACGGCTGAACCAGCTTCTTCAACATGGACAACAATCCGACAATCTGATAACAAGTCACGGCGGGTGACAGTCGTGTTTGCGCGCGCGTGTGTGTGTGTGTGTGCTCGTAGCGTGTACAAACATGTTTCCTCGATAGGGAACCGTCCGGGACCGGCGCTGGGACACTCACTTTCGCGTTTACTCTGCTCTAGACACTTGGTTGATTGGTCGGATATGTGGTCCTCGACACTGGTGCAAATGACCGCGCTTACTTACACACGCGATCACGTGAAAACTGGCCCCAGTAGGCCGCTGGAAGAATCAGTTCTCTCCGGGGGATCTGACAGCACCCGCAGATAAGTACGGTGCTTGGATGGGCTTAGCGAAGACGACATCCACCACTATTAGCTCCTGCCCAGCCCCACACACACACACACACTCTAGTGAAACGGCGAAAACAACACAAAAACCCCGCACCAAACTTACATGCACACACACGCAGGACCCGATATGATGCTGCACAAAACGTTCAGTAGAGGAGACCACACGCACATCTCGGGTCGTACTGACTGACAGCTTCGTGTTTTTAGGGGAGGATGCGTAACCGTCCGCTACGCCGGAACCACACGCTCGGGTGAGTGTATGTGTGTGTTCGTGCAAAAGAGTGTCGCGACGGGAACACTTCCTGCACGTTTTATGGCTCCCTTTCTTACCTACCTTTGACCAGATTGGCCAGCCACGGAACGACGTTTGCTATCTCGTTCCTTCTAACGTTTCTGCCGCTGTTGCTGCTGTTTGTTCGCGGTGTTGTTTTGTCTAGCCGCACGCACACCACGCCAAATGCCCTCAGCAGCGTGCTGTGTTGCTGCTGCACTGGACAGTGGGCGAATGATTTATCTTCCCGCGGACAACGTAAACCATTTGCGCCAGGTTTCCAATTGTGTAAACAAATCGATTTTTATTTTGATATCTAAAAATGATCCCGATAAGGGAGCGTATCGTTTATCCTTACTGGTGGTAGAGAACTAATCCTCTGAGGAAAATGGTTTTGTGTGGTGGTAATACGACCAATCACACATCATTTCCCATTGTTCTAGAACCAGTTGCGGCGGTCACGATACTGCAACAGGTTAGCATATGCTGCGGAACGCTGTTCTCCCCACCCGCATCAAAAAACATGGTTGGATCGTGCACCCATCGGTGACAGTTAGACGCAACATATTTCGATACTGTTCGAAGTGCACTACCGATCGCCAAAAACAAAGCGTTAAAATCACCCGAACACCGAATAATCGCGTTAGAAAATGTGATAGGCAATCGATTTCATCCGAGACGAACCCGTTTGGCTGTGTGTGTTTTTATTTTTATTTTGTGTAAATATGCATCTGTTAATATAATTTTTCGTATAAAAATGCACATGATTGCAATTTTTTTAATATACTGTGACGCCACATTCGCAGAAGATTGCATTTTTATAGTACGGGCCATTTGTAAATTATAAGAATGCTCACGCCAGTTCCGTCTCAATAGTAGGAAAGAACCTATTTTTAATCGTCGTCACCTAATCGTACATACTGGCGCTAAATATATGAAGTGGCAGAATGTGGGACACATCAGTCAATGAGATACGGGCTGTCCAGGGCACCCGAACCGGCGGCAACTCCACCCTCGTTGGAAGAGGATAACTTGGTGCGCAGCATATGGCCCACCTGCTTGTTGTGCAGTATTTTTTCCTTCGAGCTGTCGAGTAAAGACGGCGTGAGAAGTTTGTTACCAATTCACAAATGCATCCGTCTAGAAAACTCGAACCTACCCGATGATGGTACCGAAAATGCCAAGCTCCGAGACGAGCTGCACCAGCGGTGGTGGCGACGGTCCGTCCGGGCGCACCATGTATCCGGTCGACAGTGGGGGAAAGATGCGCTCCATCAGTATCCACGCGGAACGTTCGGCGGTGCTCATTGCCTGCAGGGCGGCCGGAATGTCCTCACCGTACACGTTGTTGCCGCCTCCCTCGCGTTGCGGCTTCAACACGTATCGTTCCGGGTCGGCGAGGGCCAGCGCTACCGCCTCGTCACCGCCCTCCTCCTGATCGAGCGAGTACAGCCCGGTGAAGATGTCACGCACCGCATCGATCTTTGTCGCGTCGCCAACGAAGCGCGCCAGAACGTCCGGTTTCGCCAGCGCCTGCTGCACCTTCTTCGTGCCTGCCAGGTGATACTGGATCGAGGGACACTTAATCGCGAGTGAACGCTCGATAAGCAAACGTGCGTCCCACTCGGCCTGCCCGTGGTAGTGGCCTGGTTCGTACCCGGCCCGGAAATATACGACACTCGCTTCCACATCACCGATCAGCAGCTCCTTACGTTCGCCCAACCGGCCGGTCTGGTGGATTTGCGTAAGCGTGCGCCGGATGACGGCCACGTGCGGGTACGTCTCACGAATGTAGAACTCGTGGAAGCGCTGGTCGCATATATTGTACGTTACGTCCTCCACCACGAACAAGATGGCTGCTGACGGACGGGCCTGCAACTTCCACGCTTCGACCATCGCATCGCACAATCCTGACAGCGCATTGTTCACCGGTAGCTATAATGGACAGAGGAACGCAGTTTTAATGTACAAAATGGCCGAGCAGCAGTGTACTCCATACTCACGTTCACCAGCTTATCCTGATGTCCGAGCTCCGTAAGCACGAAGCTAAACCCGTCGCGGAATAGAAGATGTGTAGATGAATTAGTAAACCAGCCGAACAGGAAATCAATGGGAACGATTCAGGGACAGCACAGAAACAGAAACAACTACACACTACTCCCAGCCGAAACATTCTATTAAAACTGAACAAACGCTCTACAGGCGTTGTTTTGTTGTGCAAACTGCCTACACTAAAGGCAATCAAGCAAACGTATGCAGTGTACAACTTCACTTACGCCAGCATTTGCACAGCTTAATATATTGTTCTCGCTGGGTAGAGGATTAATTTTGTCTATTTTATGGATGAAAAGTGTACATGTGTGAAAAACTATGTAAATAGAGACAGTCAGGTAATGGCAAGAAACAAATTTCGCTAGTATACATGGTAGAATGTAAAGGAAAAAGAAAAGGAAAAAAGCGGTATTAATAACTTGATAAGCGGTACACTTTAAACTAACCCCTACATAGGAAACATCACCATAAGATACAATCACTACTGTCAAATAACAAAGGTTTACATGAAATAAGAAACGGACAGAGAGATACAGAGAAGACAGTAGGAAGTAAGTCCCAAGATTTATCTCAAGATTTTTGATTTTTTTTTTCACTTTAAAAAGCTCATTAATTTAAAATACTAACAGCTATTCGTAATTATATATGTATCGCAAGCGTGTGACAGCAACGTTCTATCGCGAGTGGTTTCAATCTGAGCATTGTTACTAGCCAAGCACAAAAATCGAATCGAAACGTTTCAACAATTTCCATTGTGCCAGCCTCTGCTTATGCTTTCCCGACCACTTTGACTCTTTTTACATCGTACCTACACACTTATTGTAAAGCCTTATTGAGGAACGTTTAACTTTGACAAACTAAACTGGTTAGATGCATTTAATGACCGTGCTGGTAACATTAATTATGCAGCGGGCTAGGTTCGATCAGTTTTATTTTTAATGTGAAGAATGTTGCATCCATTCTTACAGATTATTTCATGAAATGAAAACGTTTCAGCCATTCGTTAGATTTTTTTTACGTAAGACATAAATATCATACTCGGGCACGTCTATAACCATTTTAATGAGATATTGTCAGGAAGTTACATTTACAGTATTGGTTAATCAAGTTAAAAATGGAATTGAAATGGTAAAAAATGGTTTCCAAATGCTGTATTATTCCATACATTTTTTTTTTTTTGCTAACTATTATTACATTCATAGACTTCCGGAAATCTATTTCAGAGTAAGCAATATCATGGTGGCTCAGTATTTAAAAACAGAACATAGGGTTAGCACAAGAAGCAACAAGGGTTAGCGTTTTAAAAAGAAGAGCTTTCTTCTTCAAATGTTAGTATCAGCAGTAAAGCATGCATGTGTACGGACAAAGTCAGCTTTAGAATAACATGATCGTAAGGTGCCGGGCACACAAGTGCGATCCTACGGTTGGGTAATGAAAAAGTCGCGCAAAAAGCAGCTTGTGTACCCGTCGCTTAACATCGAGAAAAACTCTACATGTGCAGATTTGGTGTACCTAGAGAAACTCAACGAATTGCATCGAATGCAAACGAAAGGTGAGCGTCATGTCACACGGTGAATTTTATCTAGAGCATGCACCATTAAAAACATCAAACACATGTTAGAATGTAAAACTAAGCAGTGCAAATAATATTAACGAAAAAAAAAACACAATCAGAGAAACTGAACTTAAAATAACAACATAAAATAACGACAACGAAAAAGAGATGGAGAAGGATAACCGATAAGAAAGATAATGAAGAAAGGATCTATACCATGTACCTATGCATCGGTGACATATTGGTGGAAATACCGCCGAAACTGGAGGCGATCGTGTTTATCTCCACCTGCTTGATGGTGTCCGAAAAGTTGGGCAAATAGTCTGACCGGAGCAGAGCAAGCGAAACGGTCTGAAATGGGGGGGTGGTTATAACAGTATGAGGGAGAAGGGATTGCTTTTACGGTTTTTTGTTTGCTTTGTTTGGCCTTTTTGGTGCCAGCAAATGGCGCTGGTGTTTGGCAATCATGGATAGTTAAAACTACAAACAAATAATTAAAACACAAGAACATCACATCGCTGGATCCCTTGCCATCGGTTTTTGCTCATTTCCATTACCAAACGTACGTGGGTGGAGGGGCCGGGCAGTTGTGATCTTCACAGCTCTCAGCACACATTGCGTCGAGTTTCGGTCGTGTTCTTGGGCAAATACTGCAAAGGAGGGCTGCAGCTAGCAAAACTAATGCTCACTATGTCGTTTTTGGTTCGATGGTAGGAACTGATGGAATCGCCATCTTCATGAATGGGCATAGTAAATCCGACAAATCTCTTATCGGAGGGACGACATGGCACACATCAGACCAGAAAACAGACAAAAGTCACTTTCGTTGTTTCGTTTTTTTTTTTTGGTTCAAGGATTGTTTACTCGCTTTCGATTTGTGGATAGCGAATTGTGTAACAAAAATAAAATACAGCTGAAGGGTTTGCGCTTTCAATTTGCATGGTATGATGCACACTACATAATTATAAACAATATTTTAAGTAATAGTAATTCAAAATGGAACGAAAATACTATTGGCAAATGTCAAACGGCAAGGAGAAAGCAAAGACCTTGCAAAAAACCAAAAATAAGAAGCTTAAAACTGACCACTGAATAAAAACCACACACACACACACACACAAACACACGGTTAGCGTACACTCTGTGACAGATTTTGCACAAACGGAGCGAAGGAAAAAAAAACAGACAAACAAACAAAGATAAATAAGTACTCGTTGGCGAAACTGAGAAAACGGCAAGAACGAACACAACCATCGCATACCAAACGCATACAAGCATGCACAAATTCAAGTGTGTAAAGCAGGGTCAGAAATCAGACCGAAAACAAGCGAACATCGCAGTTGTTAGACAGCTAAACGGTCACCACGGCACGGAAACTTAAATTATTTCTCCAATCGTCCAGTTGACTTACGCGTGCTCGTGCGCGTATCCAACCGTCTCTCGATTCGGCTAACGATGCTCATTTGTCACGCATCCTAAGAACGTTGCCGTAACTGTGATAACTCTTGGGACGTTTTCTTCTCTAGTCGTTTTGTTACACCTTCCCATCACAACCAACAGCAAACCATCTAGCTAACCAAAGGCGAAAATAAACCCCTACAGCACGCAATGCGAATATTTCGCTAATTTTAACGATTCAAGGAGAACAGCGAAGATAGACGTAACACTACACGAACACTATTGATTTAGAGTAGCTTATACAAAACTAGTAATACAATATGGAATGGTAATACGCGTTGATGGGCCCCTCTCCTGCTTCCTGTCCATTTGAAATAAGCAAACTCGTACGCAGCCAGAGCTCATTAAGTTTACAAATAACATCAACCTCATTGTACACTATGGCTCTCAAGGGATTTTGCGATTGACGGACTATTCCATCCTAGCAACCTACCATTACTATGCTCTGCAGAAGACGCAAGCTCCGATAGAAGTTGTTCAAATTCAGCGATAACAGGACAGAGGTGACATGCAGAAAAGTTAAGCTTGATGAGATAGCTGTTGTATGTGGTTCAACAATATGGCGGCAATTTGTATCTGCAGAACGTGAAGATACTAAAGCCCTTGGCGCGAGGGTTATCTTATCGCGATCGGGTGCGGTTTGACACATATCGATCATAACACATCTGACGTCATGTCCGAAACTGAGCCGTTCGCGTGTTTGTTCTACTGTACTTGATGAGCGTTCAGATGCTGGCGAAGAGTTATCCTAATACATACAGTAGTATCAGCGCGCTGAGATGACTAGGCCTTAACACTGATGAACGTATGCTTTAGCGCTGAGTAAGCAGAAGTGGACACGCAGCATGTGTCGGCAGTAACAGTACTAGCGGTGGCAAAGCGTGATAGCAAGGCAAATAGAGCTAAAACCTCTCACGGTGGATGCGGTGAGCACATGTACAGAACGCTGAAGAGACACTGACACCAACAAGGCAAAGTATAAACAAAAGTAAACAAATAGTACAGTCAACACCCGTACTCTAGGCAATACTAATACTCATAGAAGTAGAACTGTTAGGATTAGTAAAATGTTGTGATGCAAAAGAAGTAAAACAAAATGCATACGAGCATAAGAATAAAAGACGTGGTAAGGGTGATAGATTGCTTGTTTTAAAAACCTTTGCAGCGTTTTGCTTGACGGCCCGAGGTGACCGAAACCCGACGCGATCGTGTTGATTTCCACCTGTTTCCAGCAGCAGTAGGCATTGACCGTACGCGTCCGCTCGCTGCACACGTCGTCACACTGCGTCTCCAGCATTAAATCCGACCGGAGCAGTCCCAAACTGATGGGCTGTTTGTTTGTTTTTTGTTTTTTTTTGTATGTGTGCAAGTTTTCGTGTGTTACATAATATAATTGTATTACATGCGGAGCGCAAGAATTGTGCAATGAACTGTATAAAGCGTTCGCACTACCATTACTGTGCACATTGACTAGTTTTGCATCCTTTCTTCACGAGCGAACAGATTAAACAACATAGGAGCAAAAATTAGCCAGTAGTTGTATTTTATTTATCTATCAATAATTGAAACGTTGTCAAACGTACCAATTGAGGATAATCAAAATAAGCAGTTACTGATTTGCTCACGATTACGTAGAAAACGATCAAACAAGTAAATGTGCACGGTAGATATTATGTTTCCCACCACCAGATACAGTGTGGACAAGTTCATCGCAAGTTCCATTTAAAGGTGTCTCTAAATGTTCTTACGACGATTCTACACAATGAATAATACTAA
>JXXA01017138.1:0-10436 GCA_000956255.1 Anopheles punctulatus
ACCCTACCTTTCAAATGTCAAACAAAAGTCCCCCAGCCCTGCTCCTCCTCACCCGAGCCACAGCCAGAGGGTTTCGACAGATAGCAAATACACTGAGGAAACATCATCGAACACAATCGAGCATCGGCAGCACGGCAGAGTGTTTGCTTGTTTGGAGAGATGCGTCGAAACTTTTACGAAACTGTCGAAAACCAGCCCCATTCGCGTCGACACCTAGCCCCCATGTTAGTATATGTGTGCGTATGTTCCGCTTCCGTCATGCGAGGGTGGGAGCAGCTTCAAATTGGGACGAGTGTTTGACAACTTATCGATCGTGTGTTATTGTACCATTTCGTTTTTCGAAGGGGTATTATTTAAACACACGAGCGGGTTTTCACTGCACCGGTGGCTGTTTTTTTTGGGAACGTCGTGTTGCATCTTTCGCATCGGCATCGGACGGGTGCAGCTCCTCCTCTGCATCGTCAAGCGTGAAGTTAGCACATTTTCAAACAAAAAGGGACCGGGTGTCCGTCCATCCGTCGGTCCTTCATGTGGTCAGGTGTGTGTTTTACTGCGCACAACGTCCCGTTGCAGTCAGCTACGCGCGAAGGTAAACGAATGCAGCAGCATCGCTTCTATGCTGTGAAGCATCGTTTGGTTTCATCTTTGAAGGGGAGGACTGGACCTGAGGGCTGGCGAGAGGGAATACGACCGTTTGGACAGGTTGCAATTGTCACTTTTCCGATGCGGAGCGAGGTTATCGTGTGTACCCGGTTAAAGTCACGCCAACCGTGACCGTGCAACGGTGCGTTTTTCGGACGCATTGGAAGGCATCAAGGGTGGATAAGAGGCACAGAAGAGACCGCTTTCGAAACGCACAGAGAGATAGAGAGAGAGCTGAATGTTTAATTGCAATTCGTTCTCCCAATGCCTCCCCCCGGAAGGTAGAACCCATCGGGGTTGCAGTTTGAAGATAAATTTTCACATTTATCCCAACCTCTCACAGAGTTTGACTAAACAATAATACATCCTCCGTGCGGAGCAGGACCGGGAGCACATTAGGAGCTGCTGGATGGATATTTATGCCTTGTAGGGATAACGTGCGCTGTACCGATAGTTCATTCGTGGGCAAAGTTTGCACCGTGCATGCGGAAAAAGTTGTGTAAAGCATTGTGTGACCTCCTTCAACTTGTTGCCGGAATCGGAATCGAATGGAAGTTTATCCCAAAACACAGGCTTCTACTCAAACCGGGATGAGCGGAATGTACTTCCGGCGCATGCATTATCATCTCCCACGGTGAACAAACAGCATAAATCCAGCCCGTTCGTCCCGCACAAGAAACCGAGTGAACTGCGCTGGTTCAGGCCCAGTACATGATCTGGGTGAATTTTCCAAGTGCTGTTACCTCATTTCATCCGAAATCCCACACCGTACCGGGCGGGTAAGTTTATTCTTACCAAAAGTTGCCGAGATTTATGGCCCCCAAACAAGGGTTTTCGTTTTTCGGAAAAGATATGGGCAATAGTTTTGCGGGGCCAACCGTCGTTGAGCCTTAATTTTGAGCCTCCAGCGCGGGGCAGATAAGCAACAGCGCCGACCGATTCGCCAGATTCGCCCAGTTCGATGATGATTTACGAGCTACATGGTTTCTACTTCCGGCGGTTGTCGGGGACGTAGTGGCTGTCTCTGGTATACTTGCCTGGAAGAAAAAAGGGAAAAAGGTTACAGATTTTAGTATCGATCGGCTGTGATTTCATTTACAGCAGGGTTGGATGGAATACCCTGCCAAAGGTACGGTAATATCTAGTGGAGTTCTTAAGAGAGAATATTTTAATTTATTGTTTCTCTTTTCTTCATATTTTAGCTGCCCAACAACTACCACGAGCAAACCACAAGCTCATCCCATTGTGTACGAAATATGTTCGCTCCAATTACTGTCACCCAGGGGTTCTTCCTCAGCCGCAACGGCCAACGGCCAACTGGCCGCCCATAAAGTGCAGCTGATTAACGGCGGAGGCAAATAAAACGATATTCGTGTAATCCTTTCGCAAACCGCGCGCACACCCCGCATGATCGTTTCCGTTTCCCGAGCGTGAGCGCATAATTAGCTCGCCCCGTGATGGAATATGCGATTATGCGCTTCATTACCGCAGAACGTGCTGCAAATCCCCTGCACACGAAGAAGCCGCAATCCGCACCATTGTCCCCCGGCGACTCACCGGACGTAAATGGGATTTAGTTTTGTTATTCCCTCCTCGGTGTTGTGGTAGGGCATAAGGCACCGGTGACAAATGGGGCCGGATGGTGGGGTTGTGGGGTATGTAATATTGTCTTGTTGTGTTTTAGGTGCTCGAGTTTAGGCGTTACCCGTAAGGCAAACGGTGTACGAAGAGTATCCTTCCCATTTGCATCCACATCAAGTGTTTTTTTGAGTGCCACCATGTCACAAGGAATATCACATCGTCTCTTTGTGCGCATCGCTCCTTTCGCACAGGCCAATTGCTCGTCCGAGATTACACGGTGCATATCATCGAGGTGGCAGCAACAACCTAACCTTCCTTCCCGTGCCGTACTGGCGGGCGCGAGGAACCGTGTACGGTCGAAACATCCTTCAGAACCCATACCACCGTGATGTCCTGATGCATCGTCAACCGGAAAAACTCAATTAACTCGACCGAGAACGACCGAGCAAACGGTCCGCTTTTCCAAACCCATCCAAAACACAGCGTTCGCCGAGGATCGCTCGTTCCTGTTCGTCCTCCCCAACGAAACGGGCTTAGCTTGCGTATCTCTTCCGAACGCGCGCGTGCTCCAACGCGTCGTCCAACTAGAAAATTGTTCCGCTCGAGGGTTGCATCCCCCCCCCGTGGCCAACTCTTTCGGCGCTGAACGAGCTGAACGTCGAAAAACAAAAAAACAAAACGAACGATGAAGAGATTCCTTCCCTATGTGTGTGCTGGCCAGGAGCGCGGGAGGAGAAAGCAAGCCAATGGATTATAATTTGATTACAGCGTAATTAGACGTGATTTTCGTATTAGACCGAGGTATAATGGAACCAAAGGTTGCAGAACGATGCGCGCCGCAAACGATGATGCAACGCTGCTGCCTGCAGCTGACACGCTGCAAAGTGCAAGAGTTAGTCGGAGACGGGAGGAAGCTAGCGAAAGAGACTCCGTCACTTACAGCCAACGTCAGTCAAATAGTCATCAAATACGTGAAAGCCAACTCACTCTCTCTCTTTCTCTTCCTATATCGGTTCTGTCTGTGGTTGGAGACGGGTGATTTCTATCATAATCTGACTGACGGCGGGTTCGCATTATGAGATGCAGTACATTTTCTCTTTCATATTTTTAGGGAACAAAAGCGATGATGCGGCGAGCTTCCTCCATCCCTTCCGCTTGCTTTCGAGTGGTGGAGATAATTAATTTAGTACGCACGCCGTCATCATCGCCACCACCCGGGCGGTTAAGAAATGTAACGTTGCAGCCCGTTTCCTCCCGATTAGTTGCAGCCGGTAAAGCTAATGAAACAAACAGGGCTCTACTGCCGGGCACGGCTTGGCTTGCTAATGATATCGATTACATAAAAAAAAAATCGGTTGCCCATTACTGTTCGTGGCTTGCTGCGGGAGAAAATTCAACGGCAAAGAGGTGTTGGTGGCGGCGATGATGTAATGAAGGGGAATTATGCTGAACAAATGCAGTGGGTTTGATTGGAGAGCTTTGCTAAAATATTGTTTCAAAAACTGCAGAAAAAAAACCAAAATCAACGTTTAATATGGAATCTTTTTAAGTGAATTAAAAAAATGTAATATAATTAAAGATTCTCAAATTTACGAATAAAAACGTATTTAAAATGAAAACGTACATGAATGATCTATAAAATCATTCAATTTGAAATGTTTGTTTGGGTCTAAAAAGGTTTGGTATTTTAATATATTTTGAGCTGTTTGATAAGCTCATAATTATGTGGTTCGAACGAAAAAAAATGTGGTACATGTTTCTATCTGATGCAAAACTGATCCTGCTAAGAGATCGGGATATTTGTTTAATTTGAATAATGTTGTACCACCAGAACGATTAAGCACATCTGAAACATATTCCTTTCTACACGGTAGTCCTCTTTGTGCCTTCCGTTTTCGCCACGATTTAATTTTGCTACCTTGTGTGATGGAAATCTTTTCCATGCTTAAGAAGAATCGTTTCGAACCGCCGCGTCGTTCTTTCTACCTTTTTTTCAAGCGCCATCTATCGCTTCATCACACAAATCCGTTTGCGAATATTGCGAACCATCGCGGGCAAGGGATTCGGCATACGGCAAAGCCAAAGTTAAAAGTAAAGCGACCACGGATTTACGTAAAAACGTAACAATGCTCTTAGCGTCACCCAGCAGCAGAAAAAGGCCCCAGTTGTTGGGGCCGCACTTCACGTCGACTTAGGCTTTTCTCGTCGAAGGCTTTCCGTGTCGCGTCCCGCCGTGCCTCCACCACGGGCCCGCCGAGTCGAAAAGAGGCAAAGAGAAAAAGCACAAGAACGGAATAAAAATACCAGTCGACGAAACAAAAAAAAAAAAAAACGCTTACTCCATAAGCAGCTTAATTTGTATACTTTGAGCTACTTCACAACCACACACAGCTGACCGGGAGGGTAGTACGCTGGTGGAAAAGTGGGAAAACTGCCCTGCCCCAAAATGCAGCTACTCTCCTCACCCTCCATGCTGCTTTACCATCACAGCAGGCCTATACCACGTCTGATTGATTGATTTAACCGAGGAAAGCTTTTCTCCTCCAGTGCTTGTCTTTTTTCTCGTTCGCTCGGAGTATGTGTGTCTGTGCTTTTCCGTGCATGCCAACGGCACGTCCAGTCCACAAGCTGCGCGGGAAGGCATGTTCATTTTTCTTTGTTTTTCGTCTCTGCACGTTGTCGAAGTTTTCTTTCTCTCTTAACGCACGTTTTTGTTTCTGCTTTCCTCGTAAGTAAGCGAACGAAAAGGAGAGATAGAGAGGAGATTTACGGTATTGGTAAATAAGCAATATTTCCACGTCCCTTCCAGTGGTGGTGCGGAGATTTGGTTTTCTTTTTTTGCTGCTGTCTTGATTTCCTCCGTTGCCGCAAAGCAGCCCGGATGGGAAAATCCCACAGTTTTTCGTCGATGATGTAATGTGTTGCCGTGCGTCCTGCGTGCGAGTTTTTTCTTTGCCATTTTTTCTGCACTTGGAGGCTGGCACAAACACCACACCAGGGGTTTTGGCCAGCAAGTTTGGATTGAACATTGTTTAGGAATGTGGCCTTTGTTGGCATTTTGAGACTTCGAAGAATGCATTACTTTTAGTGGTTTGATTCTTTTATGTTGGGTCGTTTTTTTTTCTTCAATTTTGAAACGTAATTTAAGCAGCCCTCCGCATCGTAAAATTTAGTAAAATTTACGGAAACAACACTTAACCGTTTGGCAACACATAATAACAACACTTAATCGATAGGTCGTTAGACAGGAAATCAAACTGTTGCGAAAAGAAGTAAAATTTCCTTTGACTGATGAATATTTTCCTCTTACATTTGCTTGCCCATTCCTCGCCGTGACCGCACGCTAATGAGGACTAATGAGACAAAAATAGTGCAATAATTATGTGCCCCCTTATGTGTGTGTGTGCGATGGCGATTTATTGTTGCGAGATTTGTTACGCTTTCGGAACCATTTCACCTCTCTGTGAAACCTTCCGGCTCATGTGTCTTTTATGATGCAGATAAATTCGGGCTCCCAAAACACCCGTTTCCCTTGCGGCAGTCAAACGTGAGGGTTTTTATCACCCTACTCAATCTCGGGTCGTTTTTTGACAGATTTAATTCTGCCACTTACATCTGTTTGCGAGGGCATATTCGGTGTTTTTGTGCGATTTTTAAGCACTTGGTTTCGGAACAGGTGTTTAATAAAGCTTGCCAACCTTACGATGGAGATTGCACTCTTATCTTATGGTATAAAATAATTTTCAGACAAGTAAAACAACATTTTTGTAAAATAAATTTTGGATTTAAGTGTTACAAATTTGTATCATTTTTTAAATAAACGTGTAAAAGTATTATAGAAGCTGTTTCCAATCTCGGGTTGCCAGGGTTACTCAGCCTAAGAAGCTTTTTTATCATTTATTAGAATATTTAGAAAAATATCTTGTTTCTACTATTTTTTTCCTGCTTCTATTCCTGCTAACTATTTTCTAAACTATTTCTATTACAAAAAATAAAAATATTTCGAGGACATAGAAGAAGCCATTTCTATGGTGAATATTTACAAATGCTGCAACACATTCAAATTTGGATGATTTTTTGGTCTTTCGCTCAATAAGTTCCCGCAATGCAATTAAGACATCCTTTTTCATTTTAAACACCCATTGTTGTACACGAAATTGTTTCTGTGATTTAAAACAAGTATAAAAACAAAAATGAAATATCATCGTGCGCACGACGTAATGAGTGACATTTTTCATTTCTCGCCCTTCCTTAACATTCTACATTCGCGCTGGACGCGTTGCTCTTGCGCGAAAAAATTAATAGCTCTTTGTCTCCAGCACCGGTTACTTACACCATGACCACAGCACAACAGTAGCTAATGTTGAAATCTTTTCATACGTGGAGCGGAGAGTATATTAAAATTCTTCGCACATTCTATGCGCCTCGTCCGTCCAAACCCCCAACGTGCTCGGTTGGCCATGGCGTGGAAAACGCGCACATAATAACACCTATTGCAAAGGAAGGTCTCCGAAAACTTATGTGGCCCCTTGTGTGGTAGAGACTACACTTCACTGCGCTAGCGACGCTGTTTTAAAAAAGGAATGCAATATTAACTAGTTAGCAAAGTTGATGAGAAAAAGGTCTTGATTGGAGTCGTCACTTCTGCTCGTCTGAGTTGGTGGTTCTGGTGTGTGTTCTTTCTAGTAAGTGAATGTGAGGAAAACGATGGCTTCTCGTTTCTGCTCCTGACAGCGACGTGAAGCGTCACCGCTCGAAGGATACGTGGAACGTCAAAGTTGTGTCTTTTTGGCCTTTCGCATCCGGCGTGGTTGGATAACGTGTGGGACCGATAAACGGAAGGAAACTAATGTCAAAAGCGGAGAGCGGGGAGAGAGAAAGAGAGAGAGAGGAAACGAGGCGCACGTGTTGTCCCCGTTTCAATGGAAACGAGCGGAAAAATTATCAGCATGCCAGAACACTTCATTTTCGGAAGCTCATATTCGCTCGCGCAACCTTACCCGGTTCGACGAGGAAAAAGTTCGCTTCCTGCGATAAAATTTTCCCCACCTCCGAGAGGAGAAGGAACCCGCACATGAATCGTTCGATTAGAACGAACTGTGGCTAAAATCCGACGGGCACGAAACGGTTGAAAACATTTCTCCATTTCACCCTCATATGCGTGAGAATGTTCTCAGTCTCCGGGAAAAAAGGGGTAAATTCTCTCCAATTTCGGATTCGTGAAAATTTACAACTGAAACATCGACCTCTGGGAATCGGGTTTTCTTTATGTTCGCCTCGATTTTGTTCGTGGTATGGACAAAATTAACTAGCTTTAGGTTGTGGGGTTTTAAATCCAACCACGGCCACACACAAAAAAATCCCACTACTAGATTTACTGCTGTTTGGAGAATATCTCGGTGAAGAAGAAGAAAAAAAAACGACTCACGGTCCACTCGGCTCTCCCAACCATGATCACGGCCGGTAAATGATCGAGCGCTTTCCGGCGTGTCCGAACATTTGGTTGGGTAATCCCTTTCCGTGCATATCTCGTGTGCCTACACGGAGGAAACAAATCTTCAAGTGCCATAAATCAGAACATAATGAAAACGACTGTAACAGCTGGGGCCGGTTTTGTATTGGGCGCCGCTTCCCCCCCCACCCCCCAATCTACACTGCGTACACGGTGGTCATTTGTATGGCCCCAACCAGACCAGAGGCAATATCACAACTCGTGCCCTTTGCTCGAACAGAGGATATCCTTTTTTATTCGCAACAATGTACACCGAACCGGGGAACCATTTGGATGCAGGCCAACAGTTCCGAACTGCGAAACGGATATGATACAACATCCCGGAGGAGGTACCACAAACCACTCTCCCGACTTCTGGGAAGAAGAAAAGTGGCCACAAAAAAGGAAGCTTCCCACTTTCCAAGGGTGGGGGCTGTGGTTGTTGGATGTGGCATTTTTAATCGTTTCGGTTTTTTTTAAATTTTATAGCAAGTCCTTTCCTACAGGCATATTAATTAGAATATTCTTTTTTTTTCGCTACTGAAATTTCATTTGGCAAAATAAATTATCATCGGAGTTTTATTTTTCAGCGTTCACGACGAAGTTTTCATTTGGATTAATAATAAAATATCTGCATTCATCTGAAATTCACCAGTGCCGACGAGAGCGATTGATCGTGTTTCATGTATTTATCTTTGCCGGATAATTAACAAACAGTGCCCATCGGCGATTGTTCAATCGATTGTAAGGAACACCAACCTCTCCTCCGTTTCGAAACGGGAAAGTAAATTAATTAAATCATTTTAATTGCCAATCGAACGCAAATCGAGAGAGAAACAAAAATGAGGCACATAAAACACTTCGAGCGTATTTTTGTTCTACCGTCCTTTGTTTTCGATTGCTCCTATAGCTCAAAATTGAAGTACGTGGCCGACCACCTATCGGCACAGTTAAAGGGAAAGGACCGTATTACAAAACTCCTCACCGAATTATCGTTAATTACAGTTGTGAGGTTTATTGTAAAAATCGGTTCCCATATTCTCGCTTTCACATTCATTTTTCCTCGCGGAAAGGAAGCGGCTGTCTGGAAGCGTGATTAAAATAAATTTTAGATCAAAATAGACTCTACCGGCCTGGTTCAATCCTAGCAGTGGCAATAAACTGATTTATGCCTGTTTTTTGCAAAGATATTTTACAAAATCAGACCGTAATTTTTTTGATATTCTATTTTTTGCTTTTTCTTTGGGGTTTGTATATTTTTTTGTGAAATTTTCCATTTGTTGACAATAAAATGTACAACTCACATTGTTTGGTGTTAGAAAGGATGTAAAAAGTTCTGTACAGTGTTATTTGCTCTTATTTTAAAACATAATAAGAGTGGGATACCATTTTTGAATCATAAGTTTTTCTTTACAAAAACGCTGGAATTTTTTATGATTTTAAAACGGACGTTTTTCTCGTGATGAAGTAATTAGAAGAGAAAACGACACTTCATCTATCCATTTAGTCACTTTCCTTTGACTTGTTCGGTGGTTTAAAAAAGGGAACTAAATGCGGTGGAACTTTTTATTTCACTTTACACCTTCAACACGCTTCAAGTGCAAAACGTCACTTTGTTTTCGTTATAATTTTTTTTGTTTGCTTGCCATGCTTGGTTTGGTTTGATAACACCTGCCCGAAACACCTTTTCGGTGGTACTCTCCGGGCTTCGGCGAAATCATTATTAATAGCATTATTTAAGTTCTTGGCACAGCTACACCTCCCTCGCGCGCTGTCTGTAACAGCCCGGAAAATAAATGAATCGAGAAAATTGAAACGGAAGGTTTTCTGGCGATCGTTTTGGCGGGCTTGGTCAGCTTCCGAAAGTCGTCACCAGCAGCAGCAGCAGCAGCAGCAACTGGGGGAGAGGAAATCGACTGTCGGCGACCGAAAAAGATTGGCATCTTATCAGAATGGAACAAAATTCCTTTCAGTCGTTTTTTTGTTTTTTTTTTTGGGAACATTTTCGAACTTTCGAAAGACTCATAACTTACACGCTTCCGGTGGAAAAACTGACCAAATGGCGAGAGTATACCTATGGCGAGAACAACTTCCAGTGGGCGGGGAGAGGCAGGCACCATGCTGTGTGCGCTTCAAGTGGGAGGTGAAAAATCCACCCAAATACACGGAGCGCGCATTTCGGTTGCTCGCTTTTGCATTTTCCTAGCTTTAGCGTGCGGTGGTACAAAATTGTGGTCAAAGCTTTCCTTCCGCCCGCATGCTCCCTTGGATAAAGTCGTCGTCGCCGTCGTCGCCCCGTCTGTTAGCGCTTTTCTGACACTTCTGACCAGAATTTCCCCAACCGTTGGGCCGAATTTTGTTTCTCCTTTTTCTTCTGTTGCGCCAAAAATTTTGAGTGCCCTTCCTTTTTTTTTGTGCTTCGCCTCGCACACGATGTGGTCGCGTGATTTTGAATAATGGGAGTTTGGGAAACACAGCGTGCTGCGCTTGTTTTTGTTCGAAAGCCCCTCTGGCAGTGGTTTTTTTTTACTTTCTCTCTCTCTCGTTCGGTAGCATTTTCCGTATGGCGCAGTGTGGAACCTTTGTGTGGGAATTTTTCACGAAATGTTCTTCCAGCGTGGGACGAACCTCCTTCTCATCCTGCCTGGCGAGTGTTGGGTGGAAGATCGGAACCATCAAAGCCCCCTGTCCATCCTGCGGCTTTTTGGAGTGGTTGTTCGGG
>JXXA01017140.1:0-10549 GCA_000956255.1 Anopheles punctulatus
CACCCATACAGTTTGAAGCAGACTCTAGTCATACCGCAATTTTATCGGTGCGATTGGCAAACGAGCTTCGATCGCTACAAGTAAATTTACCATAATATAATGTTGTGGTGTGGTTTTGGAAATTAATTAAATTTTATTTATCTATTACAATAGAGGGAAACAGCAGAATGATTAATGTAGCCTGCAGTAATTTTCAATGTAAACAAACAGTACGATTTTACTCTATTGACAGCTCGCCAGTGCGATTCAGAAATGTGCTGAAGAAACTGAGATTCTCTTCACGCAGATCCGCTTTGTACAAATCGGTGGGGCGCCACTGTCGGTAGAGTGATGTGTTTGAAAGCTTCCATGAGCTTTTTCCTACGAAACAGGTGGTTCATGATAAAAAGGCGTTGAACGAATAAGTAACCAAGTATGGATGCAAAATCTTTCTAAACACAAACACCTCATTGGTCCCCTCGGAAGCTTCTAAAAACAAGAAGCACACACAACTCGAAGCATTCGTGTGCTGTTTTTTTTTTTTACTTTATTTTCACTATATTTGTTGCTCTTCTGCCTTGTGTGCCTTTACACAATAGTTGCCCTTCCTGTTCCACACAAACGCACACGCCCGGGCACATATATTCTGCTGGACACAAAACTCCACTGCTACCACCCCGCCATTTGCACTCGGTGGCAAGGGGTAGAGAGGGCGGGGGGGGGGTAAGAATAACGCGTTAAAAGGGAAACCAATAAAGCACAATACACGAGCGCCGGGCCGGGGGTAGGAGTACAGTCCTTTCCCATCCCCGATTTATTGTGAACATTGTGCCGTTTGCACTATCGCATTTTACGTACAAGTGTCGGTTTTCCTTATCTCTTGTCCACGTTTCTTTGTGTGTACGCGTGTGAGTTTGTGTGTCTGTATGTATGTGTGTATGTGTTTATGGTTGTTTTAGAGCAGAAGCTACTTTTCATCATCCTGGATTCGCTGCTGTGTTTTATTTGTGGAAATCGTTTTCCAATGCAATTTTCTAATGCTGTGTATATGTTATTTTCTCACTACTACGCTTTGCTTCCACTTCCGCTTCCACTTCCTATGTAGTATTCGTTTTATTATCATTTATGTTATTATTTTAATTATTATTATTATTCTCACATGGTTTGCTTTGCTTTTAGTAGTGTTCTACTACACCACCACCTCTTCCTGTATTTATCTCTCTCTGCCGCGCTTTTTCTATACGAAAATTGCTTAAACTTGGTAAAGAGGGGCGTGGAGGGAAGGGGGTGGGGATTGTAGTGTTGCAGAGTGTTCGATATCGTTTTTCGTTCGCTTGGCGCTTCTCCTCCCTGGCGTGCATGTACAGCACGCGTATTGCTGTATGTTGTCAGATATAATTACCATTGTTTTTTCATTTTTTGCTTCTTCTAACTCAATTCACCTTTCACCCTTTTCTACGCCACACTCTCGGAGTTTAATCTTAAAATTCAGAAAAAAGGTGCATAGCACACCCACACCCACACGCAAACACACACACACACAAACACACGCCAACACATATCCCTACGTCCGCCGAAGACAGTGCCCGATAGTGGGATTATATTATACAATATTATTAATAACAATAAAAATAGCAATAATAATAATAATTAATAGTCATTACATCACTATTCACCAAAACGTTACACAGTGTAGCTGTCAAGTGGTAGTACAGCGCAAGCGTAGTAGCAAACTGGCGGCGTTGGTGGCAGCAGCAGCACCAACAACAGGTAGTAATAGTGATAGTAGTGGTGGTCGTAACTGCTGCTGTTGCCAACTCTGTTCACAATTACGTTTGGTTTAAAAGAAACATTCCCTTCCTTACTTCCGTTGTAATGCCCGTGATGTTATGCATGCATCGCTTCCGTGCCGTTTACTGTAGCTTCTTATGAGCCCTAAGTCGCAGAACGTTTTACTAATGTATCATCGCACGATTCATTTGTTTCACTTTTGGGGTTGAGATAATGGATGATGCAGGGAGGAGGGAGTGGATTTGGGGTGATCCAAGGATCGAAATTGCATTCGCAACCGCAGTCTGAGCTTCGTGGACGGGATGGATGAATTTAATTATAATAATAATAACAATAAAATGTTGCTTTTGTTTAACACAGGACAAAACTTTACCATTGCAACCCTGCTGCAAGATTTACATGCTACCATATTTGCCACGATCGGTTCTTAAATATAATCTAACGGTGTGCTGAATGTGTATGGGTTTGTGAGTGTACAGAAAAGGTATAAAACAGCACCACCACGTTTGTTTCCATCTCTTCAAGAAAAAAAAAACAATTCAAAAAAAGCTGAAGCGCAGCCGGAACATGAAATAAAAACCGTCAGATGCTAAACGTTGACGCGCGGGGTGTTACATGCCGCTCAAATATAGTTCCCGCTTGGTGTTGCGTGTCCGGGCAGGTATTTCATGAGTGCGAGAAGCAAAAACAAAAGGCAGTATTCGCCCTTGCAAATAAATGAAAGCCTAGAGGTATGATCAGCATGGTTCTACAGAAATGAAAGCAAAACAGTGGACAGCAACTCATCAGACACCGCTTGGAAGTGAGCATCTCGAAGAACAAGAAAATGGTCGAGAAAGTGCGCCTCCTGACAGATCTACTATATTTCCTAATGATCCTCTTACTAACAATGCTGCACAGTATAATTGGTAAAAATCAGTTTTACGCTAATACCGCTACTCCCGTTGGGTAGGCTGTTTCGAGATGACACACATACACATATATACTCAGACTGGAACCATTACAGTAGCGTGAACGTATACGAAACTAAACGCATGTTTGGCTGTTCAGCTCTGTTTTATACTCCTACACCGCCCATAATTGACCCTAAACTATACCTTGCCAGAAATTATTTTTAAACATCATATTTCATCACACAATTCTATTGCCGCTAGATTTACACAATGTGGGTGGATCAAAATTGTAAACGTTAACAAAAGAAAGGTATTTTGACGATTTTTGTTTTCTTTTCTATTGCAACGATTCCCATTCCGTAGCTTGCATAGGTGGCGTGTGTGTGTGGGGGGTGTTTATGAGTGGTGTGGCCACAAAATACACACACACACACATATTAACGAAAATGCGCACACTTTTCACTGACATACCCTCTCTCGGAGCGAAGGGATGTTGATATATTTACAATATGTATAAGATAGAGGTTCGACAACTGGCAAGTGATAGAAGCCGTTTCCTTTAATCAGTCCAATGCAGTGTTTAGTAGGAGTTGGAACACGATTTCCGAACGCTATTGCACGGGTTCAAGCATATAAAAATCCTATAAAAGAAGAAAAACTTCGCAACTCAACTCTCGGAAGCGAAGGTTTTCTTTGTTTTAAAAAGCAAGCCACGCAGGGCCAAACATAATGTTTTAAAGAGCTAACATAAATCAAATTGTCGCTCAGGGATTGCGATTTTTTTTCTCTCTTCGTCAACGCAATGTGTTTTTTGTTCACTTTTCGAAGCGTTCTGCATTAGGATGGAACCGATATAAGGATAAAAAACTTCTTCCACTTCGCGCGCGTCTGGATTATTTTCATTCTCGTGCTCGTACCACTTGCGCATCTTCCCCGTCACCTCATCGCAGTGTTGTCAATTTGTTTTAAAAGATCTCACCCCCTGCCTGCCGTGCGTTAGAAATTATCACGATTAGAATTTGGTATCAACATCGGTTGATTGATCAGCACAAATAATAGTGGCATAGAGATAACTATGTGTTCGGTGCGTCTCTTTCTCTTTCTCTCTCTATCTCCCTCCCTCTCTCTCTCTCTTTCTCTCGCTCGCTCGCTCTTTGTTTCTTCCAGCTTATCATTCTTATCTCGGTGTGTGCGTGTCAATGTGTGATGCGCGTGTATGCGTAAAGCGTTTCAGAAGATTCTGAAGCAGGAGATGGTTTTAATCACGATTGCTACCATCAACAACTGCACAACCACTGCCACATCCTTCCTTCATGTGGAATATAAAATTCACCACATAATTTTCATAGGCAGCATTATTTCGTAGTGCAAGGGTGGCTGGGGGGTATGATGTCCAGGATTGACGAAAGTGGAGAACACCACCCACTACGTCTGCCCGGTGATAGTGAACGAAGAGGAGCGACCGGTGGCGATGATGGGAACGCATCGGTGACACGACTATTGATCCGGAGCGGGCTTCAGCTCCTTGATCTGCTTGATCAGGTAAGCCTTTTCGTCGTTGAATTGCTCGTCCTCCGAGCGGTCGGTGTGGAAGCGTGTCAAAAAGTCGACCAGCTTCTCTTGGTTGCGCAGCAGTATGTCTAGGATCGGTTTGGGTTTGTTCGGATTCGCGACAAACACCTGCGGACGGAAATCGTAACCATTATTAGTAAGTAATGCAGTAGTCATTTTGGGGCGAATGTTTTTCTGCTTTAAATTGTTGCTTCGACGAATTTTGTATGTATGCAAAACGTTATCTAACTAATTGTATCGACAAACATAAATTGGAGACTCATTTGCATACTTCATTATTGAAAAGGTTTCTCTTAAGCCGTTTTTTAGATTTTTAGCGATTTCATCAGTGCGGTTGACAGTTATTAAGTTATTACTTGCAGTGGTTTTCTTGTAAAAAAGCGAGGAGTTGCAAATTATAAAATGTCTTATTTTGATTGATTTTAGGGCGAAAGCAGGCTGGTACCCCTCACCTTGAAGACGTGGAACGCTTCGAACTGGATGTTGCGCGATTTCTCCTTAAGCATGTTCATCATCAGCTTCAAGTTATCCGGATTGGAGATGTACTTCGTCATCACCTATTTTGTTTGTGTGATGAACATACAAAAAAAAACAAAAATGAATGAACCCGAAGCGTGCACGGTTTGACTCGCAACTGTGTCCGCACAGGCGCTTCAACACTAAAAAAAATACCCACCGTGAAGTTATGCCGATCGAGCAGCAGCTCACCGAGCAGCTTCAGGCTCTGCCGTCGCGTCACGTAGTTCTCCGAGTTGAGCAGATGTTCGTAGTGGTTGAACACCTTGTCGTAGTTCTGCTCGAGAAACTCGGCGCACAGGATCTTGTGGCGGGTGAGCAGCTCCTTGAAGGTGGAAAATGCATCGGACGCAATGTCGAACGTCGACACCTCCACGTACCGGAAGAAGTTGAAGAACTCGTCCGAGTGGAGCATAATTTTGGCGAGCGCTTCGTACCGGGCGCACTCGCGCAACATCGTGCCGCAGTTCAGTGCGATCTCCTGGTGTTCGTAGCTGCAAAGAGGCGGTTGTTTGTGGTTAGTAGATGACAATCAAAAGACAAAACACACCATACCCAGCCATCAGGGTGAACAGAATCTCCGGCTTTGTGCAGATATACTCCACCGTCGGCGACCGGGTACCAATCTGTCGTCTCAGCACGTTGTTGAAGATCTGTGCCACGTCCTTCTTGCCCTCGAAGTCGATACGGTTCAAGTTCTGCAATGAAATAATGCGTTTTAGATTTAATTCCTTTGTTTTGCCTGTTACACTTGCCACAAAACACTTGCCTGTATGAGCAGCAGCAGCAGATTGGTGCTGTAGAGTTCGTGGGCCAGCTGGGAAACGACTATTTCGGTTTGCGGTTCTGCGTCGGATGTGCCATAGAGCATATTTTTGATCAGTACCTGGAAAAGGGGGAATGAAAGTATTAGTAATTTAATTTAATATAATTTATATTTTTTTGTACAAAGAACTATTCTTCAGTTGCTCGATATTGGTCATGTGTGACCGATGTAAAAATAAAAAAAGAAAGTCCGCCCATCGCAGCGATCGTTTTATTCGAAATTGCTGGCGAGGAAAGTCATCGCGGTCGTAAAAAATGGTGAATAAAACGCATAAAATGCTTTCTCGGCAGTAAAAACGATGCGCTCGTGCTCATCGTGGACCGTCGCTGCACAGCTGCAATGCTGCATTCCCCACAGCCACACAGCAGCATGTACAAGCGTTTACTATGACTTGCAACCCGTCTTGTAATATGGGTATGCAGGAAAAAAAAACGAAAAAATTCTTTGCGAGTTTGGAAATAGATTCAAAACGCGGAACAAATGCAACTGGCAACACACGCCGGACTATTTCCTGGCAAGAGCCGTCATCGGTGGTGGTTGTAACTGAAAAAAAGCACAATCGTAAAGTCCATTTGATCAAAATTAACCAAATGGCATATTTTTGCCGTCCTAGTTGTTTTAAAAGCTAGCATTTTTTGCGGATTTTTTGGTGAGAAAATTGATTAATTTTTCATATCGCTTAGTGATGGAATATTAAGGAAAAATATGAGGTGGCTGGGTTCTCAAATGCTTGACATTATTTCACTTCATTTCTAAGCGTAAAACAGCAGCGGAGTTGCATCTATTCTAGGCATACATAGTAACGCAGAAAATAATAAAATAGTTATACTTTTTTTAACTTTTATCCAAGAGCCTTCATTTTCAGGGGTTTAATTTTAGCTTCAATTTCAATCCAAACTCACGTATATTCCATGCAAAATAAAGAAAAAAATAATTGCAAAGTGTGCATTGGAATTACTCTACTTGATAAGAGAAGAAAAAAATGACACTTTGGGTAGGTGATAAGAAAAAAAACAATCTTTAAAAAAATCGTTTACTTCGCGTCGCTTCCACACACAAACACGTGTCGTGCGGTGTCATATGACACCCTTTTGATAACATCCTACGAACGCGCACCGAGTGAGGCAGATCTCATTTCGCTTTCTGTGAAGAATTTCTTGACACGACCCCCCCTACCCCCTCCCCTCATCTGCGGGTCAAAAATAAGCGTCATAATCTTCTTCCAGACCATCATTTTCCATCTCGTGAAGTGGGGCGGGAATCGCTAGAATCTGCAGTTTCCGTGAAGGAGCGAGCAGGGAAGTGCATGCAAATGCAGCTCTGTCTGCAAAGTCGCGTCGGGGAAGAGTGCGTGACTCAGCGCAGGTAAGTTACGACTGTTGCTGCTGATGTGTCACTTCCTAGGGCGTGGAAGGGCCCTGAACGATAAGGGACGCCCGACGTTGACGAGTGGCGTAAAGCGGCCGAAAACAAAGGCCGGTGATGCCAGAAATCGGAAGCAGCGGCTCGAGTGCTCGGCTGGCGACGGAGTGGAATGTTTGGAGAAGCCCCAGCCGCCGTTCCAGCATTCATCGCGTGAAATGGTAATGGCAGAGCTTGACGACTCTTTGTTCTTGATCCTCTTACGGTGCGCCCTTCACTCGTTCTCCCCTCACCCGGCGAGACTTGGACCCCAGAAGTTCTCCGCCGACACGGACAACTATAAACATGTCGATTTTTATTACCAATGAATGAACGATTCCTTGCCGTTCGTTAGGGACCGACCAAGCGCGAGCTTTACCGACCGAAGGTCTGCAAAAATCCCTTCCCGTTTTACACGCCGGCTCGCCAATACCTCGAGCTCACCCGCGTGAGTCATCACGGGAGCAGCGCCGACATTGAGGAGCTGCATGAATACGAAAATAAAATACTTCCACTCGCTTCCCAGCTGCAATATCCTTTCCATACCCTCCCAGATGCTTAGCGGTGAGTCATCCGGCCGCGTAATACGTGATCCGAAGATGCGAATAACATCCACACCAAGTCGCCTCCACCAGGGACGTCCGGCGCTCACAAGTTTTGCTCATATTTGAAACCTTTCCTTTCGCGAACGATAGCAAGCAGAACGCAATAGTATGTGAATGTTCCACGATTTATTATCATGGATTTCGAATAAATATTGCATCTTTTCGAAATAAACATTTTTTATTTATATTTTTCGGACTAAATATGTCGCATCTTTTGGAATTAAAATCAGAAAAAATTGCTTTCTTTTCCTCAAAATGGTAGTTCGAGGAAAAAGTATTTCTGCTTTTTTACATGAAAACTTTATGCAAAAATCTGATTGTTTGACTTCCAAGTTGAACGAACGCACTTAAAAAATGAAATCAAAATTATCATTTTTTTAATTTATGGTTGCCAGTGTTGCCAACAATTTTATAAATATTTTTCGGGCTTTTTCAAGGAGAAAAAGAAAAGGCTGTTACAATAAAATAATAGATCCTATGCCAAAGCATTTTACTACAAATAACAAACATACGAACTTTCTTAGAAAACACCCAAAAGCCAGTAGTGTGTGTGTGTGTTTTGTCGAATGTTTGAAAGATTTCCGATTTCGGAAAAATTGAATTTCACTGGCCGCATCGCCGGAAGGGCTTTCCAATAAATGGCCATCGGGCACGGGTGAGATGCACCGTGGCGGAAAGGTGGGTGGAGGAGGGGGAGGGGGGGGTTGAGGATGGGTGAAAACTTCACGGTGAAATCGCCGCACAGCGTATCTAGTCCGGAACCGCAGGCCGAGGAAAAGATGAAGCGGGTCGCTCGCAATCGGGATGGAGAGCAAAAACAACAACAGCAAACAAAAAAAGAAAAACGAAGTCGTCGAATGCATCACGAGTTATTTTTTTTCACGCCGAAATGAACCGCGGAAAGGGGGGAGTTGAAAAAAAGACGACGCCCCGATGAGGCCGATAAATGATAAAATGAGATTGTTTCGCGTTATTTGTGATCAAACGCGCGAGTGTGCGATAAACAAAGCAAAAAATTAAATAAAATAAAATAAAAATAGGCTGTAAGCTCGTCGCGCGGCATAAGTGTTCGTCACCAGCGAAAAGCCGTGCACCAAACGGTGCAGAACTTTAACGGGAACCATAAAATACGAAATGGAGGCGGAAGTGCACTCGAGCTATTCGAACAAATTTTATTGCACAAGCGAGACGATAAAAATTAGCGGTAGCGGAGAGGGGAGAAGTAGTTGGGGTGGGGGTGTGGAACATTTGCCATTTATAACAAAATGGGGGTACCGGTTGCGCTTCGATTGAACTTTTTTCTTTTTTTTTAAACCATAAAACTTTGTTCGATACAGGGATCGACGAGGGATTGAATGACAAAAATGGCAAAAAATCAAATTTTTAAGAGATTGTGTTTTTCTTGAATTCCTTTAAAAAAAAACTCACCAGGTTCTTACTGACGTCCTCCTGCGCCTTCTCCGCCTTCTTGTCGCCACGCTCGAGCGAGCTGACCGCCTCCTTCAGGGCCTTTACCAGCTCCTGAGGGCTCTTCTGCGACTTGCCGAACAGTGGCATTGTTGTGATTGTGGTGATCCGGTGCAATTTTGTCACAATCACTTTTACAAACAGGTAAACACTACACAAAACACGAAAGCACTACTGCACGCGGGGCACAACAACGGTTTCGTTTGATAGATGTGAACACCTGGCTGTTGAATGCTGCAAGAAGAGAGCGTTAAGGTTTGAGGTTGATTGATTTTCCGGTGCATCCGAACAGCCTGACAGTACGCTGGAAACACTCGGCAGAACCGTCAACGTGACAGCAGAGCGGTCGCAGCAACCGCAGAAAAACGACACGTTCACCACGATGCACAATGCAAGAATGCAACACGATCGCACAAACTCCTGCTACCGATCGCCGAGCACGATCGGCAAGTTCGGGTTCGGATTCGGGTCCCCATCGGATGGGAGAGGGCGCCCGAAGCTGGAGCACGTTCGTGCGGGACAGCTTTTAACCCCTTGCTCCAGCGCTAGTAGAATCTTTCCGAAACACTTTTTTCGAAAATAAACTAAGTAACCTGCCCGCGTCAACACGTCCAGTAAGATCGCGTTCACACTTTTGCTCCTTACTGCCACGAGCCAAACGACGAATCAGTGAAACACTTCATACATTGGAGCTTATTAATCTTCCTCTTTTCAAACGAATTCGCTATCATCGATGTAGCAACTTTTTTTTCTTCTTTGATACGCTGCCTAAAATACATGTGCTAACATGGCCTCAATTTGCGACTTAGCGACAAGCGTATCACCACGTCAGAGTCTACACATCGAGTTAATTTCTTTTGCCAAAATTCGCACAAAAGCCAGTTGCAATACTTTACTCGCCTGAGCAGTACGAAGGGTAGTGAAACACACCTCGTATATTAAAGCTCGGATGAGATTGCTCACTCTTTCTCACTCTTGTTGCGAGGATGCTACTGAGGAGTACCATCGATGGATAAAATCAATGCAGCTCGTGTATCCTCTACATAAATGTACTAAAATTGCCTCCATTTGAGACGCTTTTTTTCAGCTTGTCGTAAACAAGCGTGTTACAGCAGCGTGATAAATTAAAAATAAAATAAATAAATAAGTAAGTTCTTAAGCGATAAATTAAACATTGCGAGCCAGAACCAGCGACGAAACTGTAGTCGAGACAGTAGCGTTAATGGCTTCTGCATTGTAAAGAACTATGCCCTAATCCAGCCCTCACGATGATTAGTCGTACTGTTTATTTAGGGGAGCTTTATTAGCATATTTATCGGTCATAACGCTGTGGTTCCCATTTGTTTACATCCGCTGGCGAATGTTTAATAAACCAGCACCAGCACCCTTCAGCGGCGCCGCGGAAGGCGAAAAGCGATACATAAACACGATTCGTGGTGCGACAAATGTCACCAGTAGCTTGCTCGGGAAAGTACCATCCGCAGCATAATTGTTTTCCC
>JXXA01017142.1:0-31163 GCA_000956255.1 Anopheles punctulatus
ATGAACTTTCATCCTGGGTCCTGGGTTCACCAGCACCCGAAACCGAACGAGGCCAATGTGGGGGCTGGGTGGGGGCTTTATCGTCGCACGGTTGCGGTAGAAAAGACCATTGTACCGGTGCCGGCGGTTTTCCTCCTTATCGCTGCACGTTGATCAAAGCGAGCGCGGTGTCCTTTCACTTTTACGAACTTGATTTTGCGTTTTTTCGCCCACGGTGTGGTCGACCAGAAATTTGGCATTGTACTGATTCTTCTCGACTGGCCGACGGGTAGGTTGCGTAACTTTTTGCCACACTTCAAACGCACCACTATTGCGGTGGGCTTTCGTGCTTGCGGGCGGCTGGAGGTACGCTCGCTAGACGATGAAAGGAAAGCTGGGATTAATTAATTCTTACGCGCTATGATTGATATTTGCACTGCGTGCTCGTCCAGAACAAGGAAGCAGAATAGAAATGAGCAGCTGCCGCTTTCTCACGAGCAATCGGCACAACACTTGCACCAACAAAACGCACGGAAACCCTTTATGTGCAGTCCGGGCGAGTGTAGAATTAAAGATTTCCTATTAAAGATTGTATTGATAGCTGGTGCCCTCCCCGTTCGTTTCATTATTACCGTAGTGCGATGCGAAGGTCGTCGGAAATGTCGACCATAAACCTGAAATCGATAGTGCGTGCCGCGCGCTACCGGAGATCACGTTGCAAACACACAGCGACAACAGTAAGCCGGTTTGGGTTTGTCATTGCTTGATCACCCTTGCAAATGAAGGTTTACAAATACTCGGAGTACTCCTCCGGCGGTGGCGGGGAATCCCCGAATAAGAGGGGCACCGTTTGCGACGAAACCGGTGCTCACTGACGTGTTTCATACACATTCTTCTCGCGTTTGGAAACGCATTGATGCAGGCACATTTTGTTTTCATTTTAGCTGAAGGGATCAGGCACCATATCAGAGATCAAAACGTCAAGATACGATACGAAACGTCAAGACCGCTCCGCAATGGGAATGAAAGTGACTATCACTGTGAAACACTTTCCAGTTCTCGGATAAATATCCTTCAATACGTATTGCTGCTAGCGCGAGGGGCAGGTCCTTGGCCCTTATTACAATGAAGGAAGACAGGTTACCATACTTCGGTTGATGCCACACGAACTTGATGGGAGATTCTTCAGCTTCGGTTATTTGCATGTTCAATATTTCTACGTACTGACAAACCGTACTGAACAACAAGTCATGCTTTTATTTTGATAAATAGATTAGCATAAATTAGCATAAATAGAGCCATTTGAAGGAATGATATTTAAAAAAAAAGTTCCTCCTTTTTCAAAATAGTAATTCGCATGAGAACTTAAAGCTCTTTTTTATAGATAGCCTCTGTTAACATAATCACACGCCGTATCTTGCCATGAAACAATGTACCACGCAATTAAAGGCTATGGTACAACCTTAAAACCCACGGCCAATTTGTGGATGATTGAATTTTGTTAATTTCAAATTTATTTTTTATTGAATTGCTGGTTTTTATAAAAGTGTTCGTCTGAATATGATACTCAAATAGTCTAAACGCTAATTTTAGACTATCAGATTGGCAACTTAATTCTCGTATGCGTCGTGTGTTAGTTGTTTTATTTGTAAATACTAAAGGAAAAAAAAATGCAAAATCCCATTCTCGTCATGTATTGGCTTCTTTGAATAGAAAAAAAACAGTAGGAAGATGTGTACGTTTATTCATATGATCGCTTGCAATGGAATGTTGTACCTTTTCTGCCAGAATACTATTTCATACTGAGTGAATTTCGACATTTTAAATTTACATCGTTCGCTTAGTAAAGAACTGACGCTCCAATTACTTATGGCAAATGAAAATTATAAACTTGCAATTGTTGTTGTATAATATTTCCACAACAGTACCGATTACCATTACGGAATGAACCAATGAAGGTCGTTAAGCGAACAAAAAAAAATCAATAATTAACGAAAAATAATTCTCAAAAACCTCTACTAACACGCTACCACACCCGCCAATACGCAACTTTTAACTAAAATCTCGCTCGCAATGTTTATGCATGTGGCTTTGTTTCTGTTTTTTCCAACTCCTACACGTCAACCCAGTGCGCGTTTGCGTCGTGGAGGGTGGCGGCAACTACAAAAAAGGGGCACAAAACTGTCCGACGCTCGAGAAAAAGTCCAACGTGCGCTGCGTGATCGGGCTCGATCGGCTAGACTGCTTGCGCAAAATACACAAAGGTACCGCCGACTTTGCCGCCTTCTACCCGGAAGACTTTCTTGCGGCGCGCTGGTCGCAGGTGGACATACTGGTCACCAGCGAGCTACGGTTTCACGCCGGTAAGTGAGGGTGGCGAGCTGCCGGGCACCAGTGTCAAGTTCAAGCCTACCATGGCCTGTTTATTCTTTTTTATTTTTTTTTTTGCAGAACATTTCGAGTACGAGATAGTGGTGGTGGTCGACAATGAGGCCGAGATCAACACGGCGAAGGAGTTGCGCGGCAGTAAATTCTGCCATCCGGGGCATGGTTTGAAAAACCACTGGACGGCGGTACTGGCTGACGTAAGTACTGTTGTATGCAGCATTTTGTGATACATTTCGACTGACATTCACTTCCTTGCAGTACTTCGAGACGCGTTTGACGCCGCGAGAATGCGAGGAAGACCTGTCGCCGGTCGAGTCGCGTTTGAAGTCCGTTTCCTCCTTCTTCGGACCGTCGTGCCGGGCGGGACCATGGGTGCCGGATCCGGTCGAGGATCGTCGGTTGAGTAAGTACTGTCAAACATGCCACCACTTTCATCACCGTGTCTCATTTGATGGATTTGTGTTTGTAGAGAAAAAATATCCCTCGCTGTGTCAGCTGTGCTACAATTCCTACCAGTGCGCAATCGGTGACAAGCACTGGGGGCGACGTGGACCGCTCTACTGCCTGACGAGTGGTGCTGGTGAGGTGGCCTGGGCCCGGTTGGACGATGTGCGAAGTCATTTTGGATTTTCAGGGCTTGCAGCGGAAGCGAACCCCGCCGAATACAGCTTCCTCTGTCCCGATGGCCATCTGCAGCCGCTGAACACTCGTAAACCCTGTGTTTGGGTATCGAAACCATGGCCCGCAATTGCAGCTAAATCGTAAGTGGGGAGATGGTCGCTTTAAATAGTGCATGGCGCACGGAAATCAATCGATTCAATCGCCTTTCATCACCAGGAAAGTGGCAATGGAGGTGCAGGACTTGGTTGCGCATCTGACGCACGACGACGTCAACAGCTGGCAAAACGCGCTGCTGATGGTGCTCGAGACGTATCACGTCAACATCACCACCCTTGACACCGTCATACCTGTGGATGACTATCTTGACCAGGCGGTCGGCTTCCAGGACGCACACAACAATCATGGCTGCAATCCAAGCCGATCGATCGTGTTCTGCACCAAGTCGTTGCTGGAACTGTACAAGTGCTCGTGGCTGCAGGAGGTAGCCAGTGTGTACGGCGTCGAGCCGGGATTGCAGTGTATTCGCACGGACAACTTGGACCAGTGCTTGGCTAAGGTACGATCCAAGGATGCGGACGTAGTGATCGTCAATCAGGACAATGCTATGCGAGCACATCGAGACTACGGTCTGCGGCCGATACTTCACGAGTACTCGTCGAACGCTCTACACAAGTACATGATCGTGGCCGTGGTTGCACGAAGGGCCGGTTTACGATCGGGATATGGTAAGTGGAGCCGATTGTGTTTAAATGAAAAAATGCTTATAAATCTCTCTACACTCGCATTCCGATTAGATCTGCGCAATCGCAAAGCATGTTTTCCGCAGTACGAAGGTGCAGCACATACAGCCGTCGTGACCGCACTACGCAACCACTCGATCGGTGACGTGCGTAACTTCTTCTCCGACAGTTCATGCAACTGGAAAAGCACAAGCCGTTGTTCCGCGGTGTACGATGGCGATGATGGTGCCATGCGTTGCCTGCAGGACGGACTCGGAGAGGTAGCCTTCGTGAGCTATGAAACGTTCAAGAGCATGAAGAACTCCACCGGTGTCAACCAGCAGGACTGGACGATACTTTGCCCCTTCAACAAGCCCGTCAAACACAACGCCCTGTGCTATCTCGCCTGGACGTCGGTGGGACGAATCATGATCAGCAACGAAACGATCGTGCGACGGGAAAACGAAATTTACAACGCGATCAAGGACATCGATAAGCTATTCGGGCGCCGGAACGGTTTCAAAGCGGAAGCGTTCAATCTGTACGGTTCGTTTGACGGGCGGAGCGACGTACTGTTTAAGGATGGCACCGAGGGCCTACGCAATCGGCAGGAAATGATGCGAGATAAGAGTGACGGCTTTTTCGAGCCAGCAACTAGCACCGAACGGTTACACAGTTCCGGTACAAAACTACGCAGTAGTTTACTGTCGGTGCCGCTGGCAGCAGCCATAACAGCCATGACATTCGCTCGGACGATTCGCAGGGTATAGCATGTATAACGAATTTTGCTCATAAGTAGCTAATTGCGTAGGTGCACAACAAACCATAGCGCAAGCACCACATCCACATACACAAACACCATCCAATCAGAAGCGAATGGATATTTCTGTAGCTTTCTACGGCGAAGTAAGATTTCTAACGAATTAAGCGCGCAATGTACTGGCTATTTAGCTATTTAGATAGATGATATTTTAGCTAGATTTCATAATAAGTTTGTAAAGCGGCTACTTACGGTGTCGAAAGGTTTATTTGACTATGTTCGGACAATGTTCCTGCGGTACTGTGATTCTTACGGTAGCGCCTAAAAATATATTAAACCACATGCAATACTCCTCTAATGAAATTGACACGTTAAACGTAATACCTGTTCGAAACACAAATTATACTAGCTAAAACACATGGAAAAGTTAGTATCACCTCGAAAACGATTATTTATAGCAAAATAAAATGAAACACGCCAGAAAATGTTTGCAACTCTATTTGTTTCGTACCATCCCGTCGCCATAGTAACAACGTCAACGTGCGATTTAACAAACCTGGTGGTACAATTTGCAGAGTAAAAAAAACTACATTATGGGTTTAGTGATTCGAACTTAACATACAATTAACAGTGGATTCTATTAGCGTTTACATAGAATGCATAACAATAAATTGAAAAAAATACATTCTCAATGTCTCATTTAATGTTAGCTTTCATTCCTTGGACTTTTGTTACAGCGGCACGTTCAGTTGTACGCCTACTTGCGTGCAATGTTTGGTGCAGCTTGAATGCAAACAGTACCACACACGAACCACCTGTTGAAAGGCGAGCCTCCAAAAGCGTTGTCCTGGGTTCGGATCAAAAAACTTCGTACGTCCTTCGTCCCGATACCGGTCTTTCAACCTTGTGTTACGCCGTTCTTTCGGAGAGCGGAGGCACGGCACACAAACACACACACGCGCGAGAGAATAGTCGCACTCACGATTCACTCTTTTATCACAGGAAACATATTGGGGAAACGGGAGTCTAGCAAAAACCAGGACATGCGTAGAAAGTGCGTAAAAAGGGATTGTTGTGTCGTCCTAGGGATGCTCCACTGCTACTCACCCCCTTTGCAGCCCACAAACACCATTGTCATTCTACTCGTCCTTTTGGATTGCTTGGTATTGAATCCTTGTCAGAACAGGACCTACTCCTCGCAGGATTATTCATTTTGTGGTGAGCTAGCTACGCTGAAGCAGTGCACGCGCGTTGTTCGCTTTTCTTTTTCAAAAGTGGCAAAGCATTATTTGTGGTTCTTTTAAAGTTCAATCGATATCGGTTGCTTCGTGCAGTAGGTAGTGTCCTTTAAATTGTCCTTTGATATAAGGTTTTTTTTTATTCTAAAGAATCCTTAGTACGGCATAATACAGCGGATATTATTCAAATCTCTTGATATAAGAACGTAATCGTAAAGAGTTTTTTGTTGGGTGTCTTTGCAAACAATTTAAGGCCATAGAAAGCGATTCATTTTTCGTTTGCGTACGTGTAACTTTGCAGCTCAGTTTAAAAGTTTCGGTGTTGTCGTATAACGTGTCAGATATGTTAGCTAACAGTAACTGTTTGCGGATGGAGATTATAACCGAAGCCTGGTTTCCGGAGGTTATTCAACATCTACGTCAAACATTTTTTGCGGACGAGCCCTTAAATAAGGCCGTGAACTTGTGTCGCCCCGGTGACGGTCATACACTGCTGGAAAAGCATAGTCTTTCGAGCCTACGCGACGGTATAAGTGTCATGGCAGTCACGAACAGTGGAGAGGTAGGTATTCTGCATCGTAAACGTGCCGTCCGGTCTAGAAGAATTTGGCACTGAGAAGGAGGAGCAGGAATGCAATAATTTATATCCCACAATTCAACAGATAGCTGGAGTCGTTGTTAATGGTATACTGCACGGCAATGATGACACGGGTCGGGCTCTGGAGAGACTGGCCGAAATAGACGATGAAAAATTCCGAAAGATTTTCACCCTTCTGTACGAGGAAAATCTCAAGATAGATCTGTTTGACCAGTTTTCCGTGGACAGCATTTTTGAAATTCGAATCTTATCGGTGGACTCAAAGTAAGCTCGTAAGAAGGACGTGAAATTGTGCACAGTTTATAGCAATCGTTTCAGCAACATTTCATTTCACATTTCTCAGATTTCGAGGTCAAGGATTGGCTAAGGAGTTGATGAGAAAGAGTGAGGAAGTAGCACGATCCCATGGATTCCGGGTAGGTAGAGCGCCCTGCTAAACTACACACGTAGCACCGCACCGTCTGGGAGTGTAACCGACCATGTTTTTTGCAGATAATGAAAACGGATGCTACTGGTATGTTTTCGCAACGGGTAGCAGCCTCGCTTGGTTTTGTCACGCGCCACGAAGTGAAGTATGACGACTATCTCGACCAGGATGGGCATCCCGTGTTCCGTGTAGGAACTCCACACGATCGTTTAAAAATTATGTTCAAAGCACTACATTAGATGAACATAAGATTGGCGAAAAGATTATCTCAAACCAAAAACTACAGCATCTGCTCAAATGCCATCAACACAAGGAACCAAGAAGGGGAAACAATCTTTACACCACGCAAAACCACGTTGTTACTATTTTGTTGTTATAATGCTGTTATTATTGCATCAGTGTCGTGTAAACATAATATCGAATTTCACCCACGGAAGCATGCAGTGAGCCGTAGGCGCATTGAGCATATACTATCTTTAGCAAAATCCCTTACATACAACCCAAAACAAGACGAAAATAATGCCAATCCATTCCCCAAAAATAATATACTTAACTGTGGTGTTATTCCGAAGATAACCCCGCTTATACGGGTGTGATTCAAGGTTACGCAAAAGCAAAAACAGATAACAAGTATCAAATACGAAACCATCCAATATGATAGAATGTCGGTATACTCTCCAAGCAAACACTGACAGTGATGTTATTGTTAACTGTACCCGAACCCACACCTCTTCCCCAAAAAACCCCGTCATGTACGTTTCACCACACGGTTTGTCTGATTTGAATTATTGCTAATTGAGCTTGTGTACTTTGCATGGCCGCTGCCAAATACTAACGAAGGTACTTTTGATATTTTACTGAAGTTTTTAAAAGTGTATGCTTTGCAATCATTACGGGAGACTATTGCTTTTAATGCGACAATAATGAGGTTAGTACAAAGTAAATGATAAATATTTTTTTACCTAACATTGTTTTACACTCTACTCAAATGCATATTTTCTTGAGATCCGCAGGTCACTAAGAATACACGTAATGTTTTTTATAAATATATGTATGACATAATATACCGCAATGTGAAGAATAAAAATAAATAAATGAGCCGAATAATTGGCTCCATCAAACGTCAGCTTAAGGTCATCATACATTTTGCATGCGATCGAACATACTTTTTCGCCTTCCTTACTTCTCGCTTAGCCCGCTTAACTATTCGGGAAAGATTTTATTCATAGGTACCTTGAGAAAGATTTGGTTGGAAATCTTCTTGAAAATGTATCCGAACGTATCCTCGTATGAGCTGCGCAGCTCCCGAAACACAACCTCCCAGTTATCGTTCAGCACCTGGTTCATAGTTTTCCCTAAAATTGAAACGGTGTTCACGTTAGGTCTGGTTAAATAGTTGACCATCTGATGAAGGCCCATATTTTGTTCGAAAGGTTCCTTTTTTTTGGTGAAATCCTTTTTTGACAAAATATGTTGTAAAAAAGGAAATCAACAGAAAGCTTTAACTTCACACTAGGGACCTTAAACATTCATTATTTTCTTACCCAACCGCTCATCTCCGTTGAAAAGATTTCCAAAGTGAAACGTTACCAGCTTCGGTTCGAAGTGCACCAAATATTTGCGAATGTGCATGTACTGTTCGCCATTTCGTTCCACAAGCTCTCCGATCAGCTCATGGTGTGTCTTCAGCCGATGAAGCGTAATGTTTGCCAAACCTTTGCCAGTGATGGGTAGCACCAACACGCGACCGTCCATCGTGTAGTTGCCGACGAATTGCACCTGCGGTGTTATGGCCTCTGCTTTGATGATTAGCTTTTTGAGATCCGTACTGCGCGTGAGTGTGGAGCAAAAAACAAAAATGTACAAATTTAAAATAATTTCAATTTCGAATTAGTAGAGCAGAATGGAATTGAAAAACTTACCGATACTTCACGATGTTGGATTCGGTGAGATGGCTGAGGCGGACGCCAGTGAAATGTTGTTTCAATTTAATCGGCGATGATGGTTCACCCTGTTCAATCGAGAGTGAGTCCACGGCGAGGGGATCCAGCGGCAGGATACCAAACTCTGGCAAACCATCTTTTAGCAACAGGATCGCTCCGTTCACTGCGCTCCGCAGACATTGATCAAACTGGGGATCGCTTCGATGGCACTTCTCGAAACTGCTAGCTAAAAGCCGGAAGGTGTGTCAGTGGAAAACTATCAAAAAATTAGCGCAAAACCCACTTACGCAAGTCTTTCCCATCGGTGTTGGTTCCCTGCGAAAGAAACCAAATACCGACCACACAGTGCAGAATGTGCCAAGTGTTCGCCATCCTTGGAACCCGAATTCGATCGCCTCAGTTGATGTCGGAGCTGCGTTTGTTGCTGGTTAACGCGCCAATCGATGGTTTTATACCTGAACCTGCGGGAATAAGCGTTAGTCCCTTTGTTTGGTGCGAGATACTCTTCTTTTCTGGCGAACCCGGAAGAAGCTGTCTGGCGAACCACCGATCGTCTGCAGATGGGAGACCCCGGCGCGACAAGACCGCAGAGAGATGGTTAGTCAAACACATCACGTCCCGGAGCGGCAGACCCGAGCCGGGCGATTCATTCGACGTCAGAGAGGTGCGTTCGGTTATTGTGTATGAGTAGAAGATGTACGAAAATTGATCATATGCACAGTGTCCAGTAGATATTGAGCAGAGCAGTTTAAGTGCACTGCTGTCTTTCGATTTGCAACGGCTCTCGCACAGGTATTTAATATGCAATGTACAATAAATCAGGGAACAGTGGGTGCGTGAGCTACAAGCGCACAAAAAGGGTAGACGACCACGTTAAGCAGAAGCAGAGACAAAAGATCTACGCCCTTCTACTTTTTATTGTCACGTTTACTCTACTGAAGAACAGAGACTTAACCGGTGTTAAGTCTAGTAGGAACTATTGTAAATCTTATATTCACTTTTATCTTCTTAACAATAAAACATTACAGCCATTTTTTGACACTCTATTTTTTACATTTTAAACACATTTTCGAATGTATGAAGTTCTAACCCCGGATGAGTGACTAATTTTATAACAGGTTAGCTGCGAAGTAGAAGCCAAAATTTGCAATAAGAGCTTTAAAAGATGTAGTTACTACAAAGCACACCTAGAATTCAAATAATATCCTCGGCGCATTTCAGAGAAGGTATGCAATTTTCTTCGTACTGCGTTTTTACGAAAACAAGTTTAAGAAAAATATTCACGGTACATAGCAATTGCCCCAGCAATTGACGTGGAATGGCAGGCGATAACAATGTCATAATGGAATAAGCAAATTTAGCGTGCAATGTGCGCCGAGAGGTTTGTTTTTTTTTACTATCAAATTTTTTAGTACACCGCTTGTTCGCCCATTTAGCGTGGTGTCGTTTGTAACCTTATAGGGGCGGTGCGTACGGCCGTTCGTCAATGCGAACGGTGGAATGATATTAGTCAGCTTTTTTTCACTCCGATCAATAATTCGATAGTGAAATGGTACACCCCTCCCTGTGAGGTTATGCAATGAGAAGTGGGAATTGCCAACAAAGTACATGGACACAGTCATATATTCGGTGGGATAAGAAAAATTCGGAATTCGGAACTAATTTTAAAGACGGTAGGCCGGAGGATATTCAATACGTTCTGTTCTTTCATGTATTACCCGTTTTCCTTAATGACGTTTATCAGCTTCCATTGTATCTTATCTCGTCGAACATCGGCGTTAACTAAGCTTTCAAATCCACAATATAAGATGATTTTGTAGACCACTTCACATATGACGAGAACGTAGAAACGGAAGCCGGGAACTGGTACTATAACGTCGTAAATAAATCGCTGAGACTCTTCTTTCAAACATAATTCATACAACTAAAAATAAACGATTCAAACAACGTTGGAAATGATGTAATACTTTTAATCAACGTTAAAAATTTTCAACGCAAACAAAGTCCAATCTGGTCTGGTGGTTGGTAAAAGTCGCAGTGAGTAAAATTTTGATGAGTACATTAAATATGAACCGAAATACTAAAAGGTGTGAGCAGAGTAATACGTTTTTAGTTTTCTAATGCAACCGTTCCACGGTCTTCTGTCTCCCTTTTCTCCCCTTTTAGCGGTGTTTTGCACTTTTGGTTGACAGACTTCATCCACTATAGCGCCCTGAGAATCGCTGCAAGGATAGGAATTTTATAGGCTTCGCAATTTGGCTATTAAACTCTATCTCTCATTAAAAGATGAAGAAACAGCACAGCGGGGATAGAAAAAAAAACACACACACACAGCAACAACGGAAGGAAGTTTACGAACAAAGAAACTTCTGCTGAATGACGCAGCAGTACGGGGCGTACAGGGAGAGACGGGGTGGTATCAATAGAAGACAAGAAAACGTTAACCTTCGAAAGACAGTTTTACGCGGTAGACAGAAAGGAAGCACAGAAACGCACGCATTAGTAAACGTCGACAGCACCAAACGTACTCGGAAGTGGACGCTCTTTTGTTTGAAGCATGTTTAATGAACTTTCTCCTTCACCGCACAGGACGTTAATTTTAAGTAATTTAACATAACACACCAAATGACGATCTGTCATCATCGAACATCCTACTCATCTTCATTACCAAACCGTTCAATAATACACAGTGCAGTGTATAGCAGATTAAACTAGCGAAAGAGAAAAACAGAACTACTCGGAAGAAGCAATTCAAAGAGGAAACGAATAAACGAGCAAAAAGGTTGGCGATGTAATGCAAATAATAGCGGGCGCAGAAACAACTAACCTATCAGTTACATTAGCAAATTCGTACGCTCGCGAGACGTTCGCTGCGGATGTACAATAGCTCATACTTCGCATAACGACGCAAGGTGACTTACTTTTACGAGTAAAGTACTATATGAATACTATGATATGAATAAGGACGTTTTGTTTAAACTGCAGTGTGAAGATATCACAGCACAGCAGTGTGAATCCAAAGTGCCAAAAAAAATGAAAGCCGTGTCACCATCACAAGAATGAATATGAATGAAAATTAGCACTAGTTTATACGTTCCCGGAGCGTACGAGATTGCCCATTTAGCGAAAAAAAAAAAACACACGAAAACAACAAGAAACAAAACAAAATCGCTCACGATTATAGAGAGCTGGAGTAGGTAGCAGGCAACACTACCCAAGCTACCACCCGTCCGTTTGAGTAGCATGGTGCGTTTGTTCTACCCGTACCGAAATGCAAAAGGAAACAGCAATAGGATGGACACGGATAGACGGAATTTTAGATCCAGCTCCAGTAACGGTCAACCGGCTAAACGCAAGCACACCGGGCAGAGAAACATGTTATGAACAGCACCAACCACTAAACCACCACAACACACAATTTATAAAAGGATAACAACAGGGGGAAGGAAAGGAAAGTAGGCATAAGAAAGCATAATAAAGAGAAGAAAAAAAACAGCGCTAGTGATATAGAGACGAGCGATATGGATACTCACAAAAAGAATACAAATCATATAAACGCTTTGGTGGGTGGTGTTGCGCAATGTGTGGTGCCGAGAAGGTTGCCTCTTGCCAGTTTCTGATGCTGCCGAGAGTCGGTTCCCCCGGTGTAAAAAATCCTCGCAGTCGGCGAGTAAGTGTGACCGATATTCCCGAGCTTCGCTTCCGGTTCCGATTGCGCGGGAATTTCAGTATTCGCGAAGTTGTTGAACATTACGCGTCTTACTCGCCAATAATTGTTCCGTGGCGGAACGTAAGCACTAGCCAATCTTTTTGAGGCAGGGGATGGCTCTAACCTAACAAATTGTTTCGATCCACTTGTTCGCCCGCGCGTCCGCCAATTATTCGACGTTCCACAATGTGATCGACTGCTTCGCATCAGCACAAACGCACATATCACATACCAGCTCACACACACCCACAACACACAACAGAACGGTCGATTCTCTTCCTCCCCGTCGTTTAAATGTTCTCTAAAATTTGCTGCTTTTGATGAGCTTCTGAAAGCCACCTACACCGAAACATAGGCAACAAACGAAAACATGTGCACAAATTAGTATGATACGTTTAAGATAGGCAACAAAAAAAGGATTACTACAAAAAAATGCGGCCAGCTAAATGTGTTGGTAAGACGAGAAGGAAACGTAACAATGTAGAGAGGAAATGGAAACGCACAAGAAATGTGCGTACTTATACTATCCTTTTTCAAAAACAAATACGGGAAAGGGACTGGACAACGCTCACGTTACGTTGAATTTGTTTTCGTTTTTGTAGTCAACAGCAAAGTATGGAGAATTTTATTATTCTCTCTTCTAAACCAGGCGTCGAGAGAAGAACTTAAACTTCTAACAAACAAGACATTTTCGATAGCTAGTGCTCAGACCCTTCCTGTAAAAGCCTTCTCATTTCTAAGCAATGAAAATCACTTGTAAAAGAACAAGGACTGAACTTATAAAAATTAAAATAACTACCCACGTACCAATTACGAACCCTTAGTTGCAAATTATGTTAACGTTCGGTGTATACCCAAGTTCTATTTGGTGACTCATGATAAGAATTGGATAGAATGATCGATTTTCTCCATTTTTTAGTCGTTTTGTGTGATACAATTTTATTTATGCTGTTTAAATTTTGATTCTTACTTATGTGTTTTGTATGTGTCTGTGTGTTTTCGTGTTTGTCTCTTTTTTAACATCCCCTCCGCCACGACAGTATGCCGCTGCTTATCAGCGCATTTTGTGTGTTTTCATTCTGACAACGATCTACCACTCTCTTTATCTCTAAATTGCATTCATTTGCAATTGGTTTTACCGTGGGATGAGTGGTGCTACTGCTGGTCACTTGCTGGACACCTGATGCGTTTCTCCGAAGGAGAGAGAACATTAAATAGTATTATTTCCCTGGTATGCGCCTGTACGTGTAGGTTATGCAGGAAAGCGGATAGTTAGATAATATAAGATCCTCGCACTGTTCCGGCATTGTGGAATTTAGATGTTATTTCTTTGCCATACAAAAATACCATTCGGAAAGGCATAAGAAGCGATTGATTAGGCGTACATCATGTTTCGTTTGTGGGGGAAAATCCTTCAAAGACCTGTCCTTTAATCACAAATACGCGAAAAACCAAACCTTCGGACTAATGTAGCGATTGCCATCTGCGTGAACTGTACTGTACTGCGTGCCACAAATAAAAAACTCCTACCTGATTCATGGCCCAGGTCTAATCATTTACTGATTAGTATAGTTCTGATACCCTGACACTGGTAGATTTCAACATATCGAAGCTTGGAAAAGTTTCGAATGTTTTACAACATAACGTTCCAGATGTGTCATTGAGAAACTTTATTTTTCGGAATTAAAATAAATGAAAATTGTTTGTGAAAAGAAGGAAGCAAATATTTTCCCACTGCAATGTTGTTTATAGCGAAATATTGAATATCTGACCTTTGTTGCACGCATTTCAACTTCTAGGCAAACTACCGAGTACCCTGTTGTCGAATTTAGTCCTGTAAGAGATACAGACGGCAAATCGCTATCAAACCACAACTATCGGTATGCAACTGTATAGTTAAACATGAGTCTCAACTCAGCACACCTTTTTTCCTCGTGCCTTCTATCCAACTACACCCTTCATTTACCTCATCAACCACATGCATCCAAATGCAGAGAAAAGGGTCACGTCGCATTCCATTACAACAGTAGAAGAAAAACGCAACAAAAAATAAACAAAAAATGATGCACAATAGTTGTGTTAAACTTTTCAAGATCGAATTCAAGAACTTTTCAAGACCTGGTAGAAACCAGGTGCTAACCATCTCATACACTTCCCCCTTGTGCGGGTAGCATGCGCACATATGGGCGCCTTCCTTATCTAAACAAAATCAGCATTTTTCTTAGCTGGGATTCTTGATGTTACCGATTCACGGGATTTTTATTATCAGTTGTGCCACGCCCTCGCCAGCCGCTACGGCTGCGCATTTGTTTGCAAACATTGTCTCAATTAATATAATCAGAAATTTTCATATTGCCCATTCAAGTTGCGTGTAGTGTGTTGTCCTTCGCAAATCTTAGTAGTGGGCATGCGGAGGCAGCTAGCGGAAGGCGTTGCGAGCCGTGTGATGAACACGTTCTACTGCTGAGGACTCAGACGTGGAAATATTCATTGCATTTCTATTCACAAACATACACTCCAACACCCCACCCACCTGGCCACTCTGCCATATGCATAGCACGACACCATCCAGCTGACAATCGTACCATGTGTTATCATGAGTTGTTAGCATGCATATTTGTTTGTATATTTACCTAAAGCTTTACCTACATCTCTCTCTCTCTCTCTCTCTCTCTCTCTCTTTCTCTCTTCCCCTCTTTTTTATGATCTCTTTGCGAGTGATTCTAATAAAATTATTCATTCGAAACAGTTGTTTTTTTGCCATTTTTTAGACTCGTTCCTACTACTGCCTACTTGCAAATAGGTAGCGAAAAAACACGTTTCGCACATGTGAATCTTTTCTCTACCATTTGGAAAAATCTCCACTCTGGTTCATATTTCTCTCTCCGGGTTGTGCTGTTTTAACGGATCTATACTTCTCTCGCCGGCCGCTCGCGATCGTTCTGTCGCAATAGGAAATTTTGCTGCTTTCGCATGCCGTCGTGCAAAATGCAAACACTAAGCTTTTCCTGTTCCCCTTCGTTCTCACAGCACAGTTTAACAACTGTTCCTGGTGCTGTATCATTGCTACTAACGCTTTCCTCTTTAAATACCCCAAACGTCGATTAGCTTCTGTCGGATTTTGTTTGACCTACGTTCTGCTGTTTACATCTGACTATAGATGAAGAGCTCATCGTCCCTTCGGGGAGGGGGAGAAGAGTGAGCGTGCACACACACATACATACACACCGGAGTACACGCAAAAGTAATATTGTGATGAATGTACCAGTTTTTGTTTTGCTTGCTTAAGATTGGGAGAAACATTTCTGCCATTCACAACACCGGTCAGGCGCACGCTCGCACGCTCGCACGCTCGCGCGCTCGGTACTGCTTTGTCAGTCGATCTTATTTCAAGTTTCGTTCTTATAAAATGTTGAAGGGTTTAGCGGGATATACCCAGACACCGGAGGGAGTTGTACCTGGATGGAAACTTGTTTGGGATGAGGATTACGGAAAAGGATTGGGGCATAGTTCAGGGAACAGAACGGATACCGCACAAGTTTGGTAGTACGTAGTGTGTAGTATAATTTGTAAATAGTAGTAGTTTGTAAGAGAGTAGTACTATTTGATAAATTATTTCTTTTTGTTTTTACTATAGCTTCTCGGTGGTGTAACTGGCCGTCCGGCGTTGAGGCCACCGTATTGGAACTTACGTTTATCGGCTGGCTTCAAAATTTGGAACGAGCACATCAACGTATCGTCGACGGACATCATTGCACCTATGGGATGTGGTGGAAAAAGAACAAAAAGTTAGTTATGGTATGACTTTTTTATAGTACTACAAGGTAAAAGGCTTCGCACACTCTAACGCTGCTAAACTTACCGGCATTATCGAACTCCCCACAATAGTTGGGAGCAGAGAACAGCGTAACAAGCTGTCGCTTGGCGAAGAACTCATAACCATCCTCTACCACCTGATGTGCCCGGCAGATTAGATCAAAGTCATGCTTGGTGAGAAACTTGCCGACAATCTGTTGATAACATATAAAATAAAATGAAAACAGTGACTCAAGGAACGCCCTCCCAAATGATCTCGGAAACACTTACATCTGCACCGAACGTGAAGCTGACACCACGGTCGTTCTCACCGTAGCCGTTCGTGTCCTTATCCGGATCGGACCAAAGCAGATCGCAGAGCAGCCCCTGATCGGGCACATCTGTAGGTCGCATAATGCGGCGGATCTGTTCCATCGACTGCAGGTCCGGGCTGAGGCCACCGTGACAGCAGAAGATTTTCTCATCTACAATTGCAGCTACCGGCAGACAGTTGAAGCAATCGGTAAATGTTTTCCACATCTTGATATTGTAGCGCCGCTTGCACTCATCGTAGAACCTGTAACGTGAAGGCGTGCAATGGAAGCAAAGAAACAGAATGAAAAAAATGAAATCCCATTTGCATCTCGTATATAACGAAACAATAATATAAATAAACACGAACCAATCAGGATCCGTTTGCTAGGCGTTCAGCTACTTACCCGTATATTCTGTTGATACTTGCGCACTCATGGTTGCCGCGTAGCAAGAAGAAATTTTCCGGGTACTTGATTTTGTACGCCAGAAGCAAACAGATCGTCTCCAGCGACTGCTTTCCTCGGTCAACGTAATCGCCCAAGAAAAGATAGTTCGACTCTGGCGGGAAGCTACCGTACTCGAACAAACGCAACAAATCATAATACTGACCATGAATGTCACCTGGGGGGACGAAAAAAAGGATAGAATAATTTAGCACAACAATAAACGTAATAAAAAAGCAGCGTGAGAAGAGAATTCAATACATGTTTCGTGCTTGTTTCATTACGTGTTCCTTGAACGTCGCCAGGTGGGCTATTCTAAGCAGTAGGCTGATGCTTGCTAACAAACCACACGAGCTGTGATGATTACAATCGAACGTGGCCCGCAGTCAGTGAATGAGATAAGAAGTTTTTTCGTTTCTTCCTTATCATTATCAGCGTACTTTTCGCGCTCCTCCCATATAGTTAAGGGCACATTCCTTTTACTTCCGTGAAGTAATTCAAATAAAATCATATTAACACTACAACGGGTTATTGAATTACACCCGAAAAGTTATGTTATCCACCATTACACATATAATATTTAATAAACGTTATTCTATACAAAATACATCCATTTTTCCAAAACAAAATATATCAATAGCTAAACGCAAAAAAAATCATTCAGAAATATCCGAACCGATCCTAAAACAATTGTTCTTTGGAAAGAATTCCCAAAGATTTAATGTTTCAAATAAGCCCGTATTTTAGCAGACAAGAAGTTACTACATTACAAAGGAAGGAATAAAGTGCCAAATATCTCGACCCCTAATGATGCTTAATTAAAGTGGCAAATAATCGATAGATTATATCACCAAAGCGTAATCAATAGCCAGCCAAAAAAATCTTGAAAACTATTCACGTATTTACGTTTCCCGGCCGCCATGTACGGCCACAGCCTTGTTCACACCGAGACACTAGGTTGTGACAAATGTGGTTTCGTTTTCATTCGACCAACCACAGCACCGCTAACACCGGGTGGAAGTTCTTTTCGGTGAACTACCCGTCGTCGGTAAATAAAAGATTCCCTTTCGCTTTGTGATAGAACGAACACGCAAGATGGGTGGAGGAGGCATGCAAAACGAGTGCGTATGCGTACTCAGATAGTCTATAAAGGTAGCAGCGGCGGCTACTTTGACGATTTTGTGAGTGCGACACCTACTCGATGAGAGCATTCCGTCGTTTTCACGTTACGATGATCAAGTAGCACGTGCATCTCAAGTGAAGGCTGAGGGCGACCTCCTGCCCTTCCTAGGCCGTGCCCCTTGGTCACAACACTTTTTTATGAAGTATTGCGGCATTTATCACCTTGCTTATTTGAAGCAGCATTCGTCTAACGTAGGTGTGATTCAGCAGTGCTCATACGGGACGGCAGATATATCCACCACCATCATTATCAGCTATGCCGAGTGGTACACACAATAACACCTCACTTCCCGACGTCTCTATCGATTAACAACGGTCACCGTCTACACTGGAACTTGTCTGAAAATCAACGACAAGCTAAATGGAGTCGACAGAGCTGTTCCACGGGAATACCATGCTCCGCCCGGCAGAAACTAAAATCGGTGACCAGAAGAAAAAGGCGTCGGAATAAAAACTAATATGGCCGCAGCTACATGCACTCGTCCGCGTGTTAGAGAACGGGTTTTTATGCTCTCTGTGTAAATAATATATTTTTTCAAAAAAAAGTATATACCGGTCTTTCAGTCTGCGTAAATAAATAAATTCTCCTCACATGAAAGTGGACAACGCTCAAATATGGTTTCAAAATCCGCTTGATAACTTACCGCATATTTTCAACGGTGCTTCCAGCTCGAGCAGTATCGGTTGGGAGAGAAAGATTTCCCTCGACTTCAGGCAGAGTAGTCGTATATCCGTTTCCGACAGTTGTACATTTTTCCCTGGCCTTGCACCGCGAACTGTGGAAAAAATAGATGAAAATCAGTACAAATAAAAAAAATCGGTGACAGGAGCCAAGACGAAAGGCACGCATTTAGCAGCAGCCGCCGCCGCTCTTCGGCGCGCGCTCTCGATCACTCTCTCCCTCTCTATATCTATATCTATCTATCTTCCTCTTGCCCTTGCTTCTGACCGCGCGGCGAAATCGGCTACTGACTCATAAGCACGCACGAAAATTGCTTTACATAGTATTCACCTCACACACAAACACATATGCAATTTTCACGACGGCACATTATTCATCCGCAACCGCACACACTACATCACACTGATTGACCATCATATCACGAAAACTGTGCGATCAGATAGGTCAGACACACACGGTCATAATACCCGTCCTCTCATTCTACTCGCGCAAACCGCGATGTTGATCGAAGGAGGCATCGCTACACCTCCTCACTTTGAACGGTGTACTTCTGTTTTTCGACACCGGGACCTCCCAGTGGGGGCGTTGTTCAATTTCGGGGCGGGAGAGAGTGGCAGAGACGACGAGAGCGAGGCGGCGAGGGGAACTAATTTTGGCCCGATTTTCCATTTCCAATTAGCGATATTGAATTTTACCTTCTAAAAGCATCGCAATGAGGTGGTCTATGTTTGATAACTCCACGTCCGACATTTTGGATCGATTTACTCAGCTCCACTCAATGATGATGACGGCGACACCGGGATAGACGGATGGAGAGAAAGGTTCAGGGGTTGACTCCTCTGCAGACAAATGAATGTGTGCAATGTCCGCGGATGTTGGGAGAATGGTGACGGTGTTGCGTTTTCTTTCCTACCGCAGTTGCAGTTTTCACACACGACTACTATTTATCCTGCTAGCGAAGATGATGCTTTAAATGGCGCGGCTACTGCCTGTTGTTGCTGCGACTATTGCGATACAGCTTCGTCGTCGTCGTAGTCGTCGTTGACTTTGCGCTGTGGTTAAAAAATCGAGCGAAGAAAAACACAGCGCAACACACACACTCACACAACAGCGCGCATACACACACACTTACACACGCGCGCGTAACTTTGCACGCTCTCGCTCTGAATATGGCTGACTGCTGGTTTTCTTGGCCGTGCAGCGCTTCTTATTCTTCTTCTTGCTCCTAAATCTGAAGCACACCTTTTCGGCGACCCGCGAGGCGTTTGCAGCAGAAATTCCGTTAGTTTCGAATGAATTTTGTACGCAGCTTACGATGCCGGAGCCGTTTGGTGTTAGGCAGTTGTCGCGGAAAAAGAAAATTATCTTTTTCCTGACGGACCCGAGAAGAATGTGCACGCACAGAGCCTCCGTTCAACAACTTTGCGCACACACACACATCTACTGCTCTTTTGCGGGATTCCGTTACCCTATGGCACTGCCGTGCTGCCAAATTGACCATATGCAAGAAAGTTCGAACGAGCATTGAGTTTTCAAGAGTCGTCAATCTGTAACCGCCATGACGGAAATAGGAAATGGCATGTTTTATGTTCCAAAATCATTGAGTACCTAATAATAAGTATTGTAAGTTTGAATAAAAATTAGACACACATAAATTCTGAACCATAAATTCCATAGCGGCACAGAATCAGATAATTCCGATGCATGAACGACGAATACAATTACAAACCATTGGTATAACAGTTTTCTAAGGCCATGGTCATATGCAGAGATCGTGAAACATTGTTCAACAAGATTGGGTCGGCTATACGCACACACATAATTACTTTCTAATTTCACTGAAATCATTATACCGCTCATCACAATTTACGCACTTTAACATGCTGTTAAATGTATAGTATTTTTTAATCCGCTGCGATTGAAAAAATTCAGCTAATGTTGCTAATGTTTCAATATGTCAATTCAATATTTGTATATAATTTTCTAATAGAATTTCCCATTTCCCATTCCTAATATCATAAACATGTTAAATTACTTAAATTGATATGTTTCATATGGAGTACGAATCGTATTAAACAATATTAAATGGAATATCCTGTAATTTACGTCTATGATTTCATAGTTTTTAGTAAAAAATACAAACGCAACAGTATTATGTCTCTTTATTTTATTTTATAATTTTTTTAAAAGCATGTATTTTGTAAAACATAGAATGATTTTTTAGGTGGCGTACTAGGAAGTACTTTTAGCTTGTTTTTAAAATCTATCAAACTGTTTTACCTTGTGTGTAGACCATGTGTCAAATGTTTCGTACCATTTTTGACAAATACGGACATGACAGGCGGTCCCCACCTCCTTTTTCTGGGTAATTTTTATTACAATTGTTGTGTGCTAGTTACTGGGAAATTAGCGAACTATTAATCGCTCGTGAGCTATTACATTAAACTGCTACTTAAACACATTCACTACACAATGGAGGTGGTCGAATTACCGAAACTTGGGAATGATCAAAAATCATATGCGGGCATCCCGGAGGCCGTGTTTGTGGTATGTAGGCGGTATGCAAATGCCCTTTTAAGGCCCAATGCACAATTATTACATCGAATAGAGCATCTGCGCTTATTTAGAGCGTATTTAAGCCAATGCAATGTAAGTGTACAATAACATTATGCGTTTCCGTTGCAGGATGATGTAGAGCAGTACATGAAAGATTCCGGCAACGAGGAAAATGTTGAGAAGGTGCTAAAGAACTTCGACGAACAACACAGTAAGTACCGTTTCATGGAGTACAACATGATCTCGCGCCGGAGACGATTGCGGCAGCAAATTCCCGATCTGACGAAAAACCTGGAAATGATAAAGATCCTGCGCGAACAAACGGAAGATCAGGAAACGCAGTTCCTGCTTAGTGAGCAGGTGTTTGTGAAAACGACCATGCCACCAACAAAAACGGTTTGCCTGTGGCTCGGTGCGAATGTGATGCTCGAGTATCCGTTGGACGAAGCGGAGGAGCTACTGCGCCAGAACAAGACTTCTGCTGAGGTGAACCTACGGTGCCTGGAACATGATCAGGAGTTTTTACGTGACCAAATTACCACCACTGAGGTGAACATGGCCCGTGTGCACAACTACGACGTGAAGAAGCGGCAGGCTAAGAAAGCTGCTGGAGAGGACAAAGTTTGAAGACTCGACGGCACGGAAAATACGGTGGACAAGCGCCGGGAGAGGAATTATAATAAAATTGCATTTCTGATCCATCTTCGTTACACATACACATTTTATTAATTTATTTTATCGTAACATAATATTGATGGCTGGAATTATTATTTTAATTGAAGATCACATTCGTCTTCAACACAGCGCGAGAGCTCTGCTTTGACATTATCGCGACCGCACGTGATGAACATAAATAGCATGCATGAAATGGGCGAACGCAATGTAGTACTTCTAGCATTCATCGGCCGATAGCTCCCCTGCTTACAAGTGTATTAAATTGCAGTTCTTTGATTTTTTCTAGACAAAATGCTAGAAATGAAATTACATATTCCCTTTTTTTCTCATACGATGGACGGGTTAGAGGCAAGCTGGCTGTGCTTGCTATGTTTCTTCCTAATTGCACAACGCAGTGGCCAATGCTTAAATTCTATTATTCGAATTCTGGAATCGCGGCCCACTAGACGAGATAACCTACAAGATTATTTAACTACCGCAAACACACGTTTACTTGCTTTCGTTGGCGTCCGTCGCTTCCTTTTCTTCCGTTGGCTCACTTTTCAAGGCATTGACTGCCTCCGAAGCTACACCTATAGATTCTGCTGCTGTTACTGCTGCTGCGGCTGGTTTCGATTTATCTTCATTAGCAGACTCGTCTGTATCAGCTTGTTCCTGCTTTACCACGACCGGGTCGTCAGCGGAAGCGCCATCGGCAGTGCCGTTGTCACCGTTCGTATTATCGATTTCGTTTTCCTTCTTTACGACAGCGTCGGATGGGTTGGAAGACTTTGCCTTTGTCTCGTTCGCGAGCTTCAAAGCGTTAAGTTCCTTTTTCAGTCGCTCAATCTCCAGGTTAGCTGCGATCAGATCTGCTTTCATGGGGGCATGCGACTCTGCCATGCTAGTCACCACGTATTCGAGCGCGTTTTCCGGTCTTTCGGTGTGACACCGTACCAGTACTTTTGTGATAGCGTCCATGATTCCGTTGCGATCCAGATACTTTCGGAACTCCTCTTTCGCCGGATCGATTGGCTGTGGAGTTAAGAGTTTTCATCCATTCGTTATCAATTACAATAGGGTGAAACACGAAGGACAAATGAAAAATCGATATTCAGTATTGTGACACTTACCTTGTAGTTACTCATTTTGTCTTTTTGTCTGTAGTTGTTTTGTACAGATAATAATTGATAAAACTGAAGTGTTAAGGTTTAAGATTTTATGTTAAAAACTTAACTATTGGTTTGCGTACGAACTGAATGATGCGCTTTTTCTATTGTGATAAGAACTCTTTTTCAGAGATTTTTTATCACGTTTCCCTCGCTGTCACACGGACAGTTACAAACTACACTGTGAACAGAGCTGGGTGCATATCACCAATGTCCTTTAAAACGTAGTGAATAAACCGTTGTGTAAAGGACCAAATTTGCTAATTCATCTCTAAAACTAGTGTGCCCGGGTATACCATTTCTTTTGTTTGGGGTAATCTAACATTTACTTATTCAAATTTTTATAACTTTGCCTCTACTGAATAATGACAACTAAAAAAAAGGTATTAAAAAGTAGACAGTTTCATTCGTATCTGTCGAATCTGTATTTTTTTAATAGGCGTAATAGAGCAAGAACTAAAATACGCGGATGTATGCTAAGACAATCTGATGGAATTCTTTTTTCCATTTATGACACGATATTTTAACTTAAGATTTCCATGAAAAGCTAGAGCAAAGGGTTAAAGCTAATCGATGGTTTGTGTCAACACTAAATGTCAAAAGGGATTGGCTAATATTTTCCTTACGTGCTTATCCAGAACTAACGCACGATGAATCTGACGAGAGATTTTTAATCGTGATGATGAGGAAAATTCAGCAGGATGTTTGGTTCAGAGTGTGAGGTATAAAAATTTAAGAACAGGGAGAAAAGTAACAATAGAGCTCATAGAGAGCTGTGCCATGAACTATCCGTACTTTAGCGCATTAAATTCTTGCTGGCTAATCTAGCTAGTAGAATAATATAGAACCGAACCGAAACGAAATCCTTCTTGGCTGTTCATAGAGCCAGAAAAAGGTTGGTTTAAATCCTACTACTGATGTGGGGTAAATGGTTTTGAATCTTCCGTCCGAACGTTCAGGAAATAACAATTTGCGGACGTGAGTGGTTAAAAAAATACTCATAATTAACACATTGACTTATTTACCAAATTGTCTTAAATAAAAAAAAACGCAATTAAGTCGAAGATTATCATTGGAATGTTTAAAAGCACAATTCTGTTTTGTTCTAAAACTTGTACTAAAACGCACCGATAGTAAAGTGTCATACATGGGTATTAAAACAATCCGTCTTTCGTATGCTTAACATTTATATGACTGAATGTCTGATACATTTCCTTTCTTTTATTGCTATCAAACCTTATGCAACAATTGTTCTAAACTGCTAACAAATTATACTTTATTCAATTATCATAGAATTTAACATGTACAGAACATCGAGGATTACAGTTCATACAACGTGCTACTACTTCTCTAGCTTCTCGTTGAAAAGTAAACGTGACGATTGGTCTTCCTTCTCTCCACCTTCCTTGTCGAGGTTGATCGCAGTTTCAATGATCTCGTGCGTACCTCGGCTCAGCGGTTTTAAGTTGCACTCCGTGGACGCGGCTGCCGGTTGTGATTCCATCTTATACGGATGCCATTTGACGCCGTGACGTTTGGCCGACGAACGCACGATTCGCGTAAGGGTCGCGGTTTCGTGGCGCTGTTTCAATTGCAGCACCATCATCGGCCGGAAAGCCCTCGTCGACTGTACGGCCGCACTCCGGCACTGGCAGTTGTTGTTAAGATCGACCCGCTGGCAGGGAATAGTTGCCGTAGCCGCATCCATAGCAACCGAGTATTATGCGCACCACAGCTTTCGGGAATCCTTCCGTTCCGACTATCCGATTGCTACTAAGAAAGGATGCAACGAGCAAATCGGTCTGTGCATTGCACGCGGCCCGTGCCTTGCAAGGTGGTGGCGCTGTGTTATTGCACATCATCAGGCTCTTCCGCTGCTAACGCTGTTGTTGTTATTATGTTGTTGTTATACATAGTTTTGTTACTTTTTGGGTTGCACCCAACGAGTTTTAAAACAGCTACAGCTATGTACAGCGATCGTGCGGGAGGAAAAGAGAAGCCCTGCCCTGGGTAGGACAGTTGTTAATGCACACACGTACGGAGCGATGCATGCAAAACAATATTTATGCTGGGAGCAATTGCGCTAGCAACCGCGCCCATTGGGCCCGCTGGTAACGAGAAGCCCAGAGGGAGTCGACCGGGGGATGTAAAGATGCACCGCGTTTGGGTAGTAGTTTCGCTAGCCGTACACTACGGCCCGCATTGCATCCCTTCCTGTAAGCAACACATCGCACCCGTCGCAGCAGCCGTCCGTGGTAAGGAAAATGGCGTCCCGATTGGTTGAAAGTTGGCCGCCTTGTGAAACGATGAAAACGGGTAAATGATAAACAGATACTGCCGGCGGGATTGGGAAGTGGGACGGCAGGGTGCGCCGGCAGGGGAAGGAGCGCGCACACTAAGAAGCATGAAAATAAACACAGTAAATAATAATCAACAAAATAGTTCGCTCGCACTGCGCGGCCAACCCTGCCACGGCAGAAGCATCCCGAAGCGCTGGCGAATGAGAGCTTCGCGTTCGGGCCCGTGGGCCGGTGCGGCTCCACGGGTGCGAAAGAAACGGCACCGATTTGCAAAGGAACCAGTCGGGGTGGCCGGACGAGGACGATCGTTTATGTTATTGCAATATGTGGAACGATAGTGCACCGTCATGTGCCAGCGAGTGTACAGGCGGGCAACAACAATACAAAACGCTTCACTACAAAGCCGAACCACCCGCCGAGTGCACGATGCTTCCCAGGGAACGCCTTTTTTGCTCGCCGGCTGCCGGATGTCTCCCTGTCCGCTCCCTGCCCCGTGCAGGGCAGATTGATGAAAAATACAGGGAAATATATTTCCTGACTGCAGCTGGGCAACAACTAACGTCGCATCCAAGATTGCAACCATCGCAGTCGGCGAACGGGAAACGCCGGAGAGCGGCAGTGAATGGGCCCGTCTCGGCCATTATTGTTGTGCGCGAAGAAAACATGCATCCCGAACGAAAGAAACGATCGGTGTTTGCGCTTCTTCTTCTTGCGCAGAACGAGCATCGGCGCAAAAACAGTAAAAAATAAAATAAAAGGGGTGGGGGAGGGGGAGTTGCGGAATGGAGGGTTGCCGTTATCAGCGCAAGAATGTACACTACACAATATACAACGATGCAGCGGGCGCACCTACACCAACGACCGTTCGCTACCACTACCACCAGCATGCTACGGGCGGGCGGCTGCCATGTTGGTTGTGTTGTTAGTAGCCATCGTTTACAAGCAAACGGGAAGCAGCCGACGCCTGCCATGGCCTGCCCCAACCGGTTGCACCGTAGCGTAGGTTCCTTCCTTAACCCACACGCCAATTTTCCACAAACAGTCCGACGGCCGAGGCGAATGTGTGTGCGTCGTAGGTGCGCTTATGTACCGCACCGTCGGTGAAATGTCCTTCGCACGCTCGGGCCGACAGTATCCAGCTCCTTCGGACCTCGGTCGGTCGGGCGAAGTTATATAACGAAGGAAAACTCCCAGCGCGACCGAAGGGGCATGAACATGCACATTCGTTCAGTCGCTGTTGGACCGTGCTGGATGTCGCAACGAAACGCATCGCCGGATGAGGATCCCTTTTTTCTTGTGGGTTTAATCTCAAATGTGGGATTTCATTCGTTAACTATTTGAAATCTGTGGCGCACTGCCCGCAGCAAGTGACAAAACCAGTTTTATGCCCTATCAGTGATACTACGGATTAATTGTGGATATTTCCTTAGGATATGTGATCGTCTTGTTGAAAGAGTTAGAAGTAAGACTGAAAGAACCGCCACTTCTTCCACGATCTTTCAAACAATGCAGCGGAGGGTTAATCGCCGCAATAATAAAACATTTAGGGAAAGCAAAAGATGTGCTCAAAAAACGTGCATAATGCTGAGAATCAATATTTTTACTATAAAATGAAGGGTGTAATGCACGTTACAAACTTTTTTCAAACAATTATCCACAAACTGCACACAAACGTTCAATTTACACGGTAGATGGTTGGTTAATTCCGTATGAATACTTTACTAAAATTATAATCATTAAAAGCGTTGCAGGGTATTGGTCGAAATAACAAAAGTTAACATTTTAAATAAAGATTTTACCAAAAACAAAATGAACAAAAATATTCATGCATTGTTATTGTACTTAAACATAATTTATAAAGAACTTAAAGGAAGCTAACATTTTATTCTTATTGTTTAATGTTTGATTATTTTACCTTTAATATAACTCAAAAATATATTCACACAAATTATTCTTGTACAAATAATTGTACATAATAATTATTCATTTTTTCTTACTTGTTTTTGTGGTACGTTAAATAACTAAAATAAGTAAACTAGTAACTAAACTAATAATGGTTTTTCGGATATGCACACGAAATGAGATCATTTGTCCCAGTGCCAGCATGTTTATTCATAATTTTACGAAACATACCCGCCCCGATGGTCGTGATTATTACGCTACTGAAAAATAAAACAATTGCTGCAAAAGAATGTTACAATTGCTGGAAATATGGTCATACCTGCTTGGTTGGGAAAATATAAGCAAATGTTACGAAAGATCATTCCTGTTGAAAGACGAAACATGTGATGGGCATGTGATGTGAATTGTAAATTATTACCCGCGTTGGTGTTTTCCGTCGCTTCCGGCACATCCTGGCTGACTTCTTCGCTTTTGATGCTGGGCGATCGTTCGGTGCTCATCGTTCGGCGCGAGCTCCTCCCCCCGCTGCCGTGGGTTTCAGCGAGCGCACGGCTTACTAATCTACGTACCGTACCGCGAACAGTTCGATCGAACCTGACAAATCAAGCTTTTCACGCGCACCCGTCAGACCCGTCGGCAGTGTCGTGCGGCGTCCGGCGACACACTACAACACAACACAGCGTCAAAACATCGACTGAAGGGGATAAAGCAACACAAAACATGCTTTATATTAAAATGCAACACAACACCGTCGATGCCAAAACGCGCACCCGCTCCGGTGTACGGGGCAGGATGGCGTACCGAGCCGTCGCCCCGTACCTTCCCCACCGGTCGGGCGTAGGGGGAAGGGGTGAGGCGAGCGGGCGAGGTTGTGGACGAAGGAAACTGCACAAGAACATCGCACATACAAAGCGCCACCGGAGCCGGAGCCGGAGCCGGAGCTGTTTTCCGAGACTCCGGGTTGTGTATTTGTGTTTATTTATTATTTACATACACATCGCAGCGAGCGATGAGTCGCAGCAAATGCGACTACTGCGACTACTAAGGCCACTGTTGCTGCTGCTGGTGGTACGCTCGGTGTTGCCGCCGGTTGCCCTTGCTGTGGGAGTGTGTTTGTGCGCGATCGTGAAGGAGCGCCCGGGAGTGAGATGGAACGATGCGCTGACGGGACGGTCAGAAGAGCACTGACGGTGCGAGCGCGCGCTCTAGGAACATAGAGACTCGGTCAGACCTTTCGCCGACTCGGTTTCTGCACGAGCGAGAGGGCACGAACGAGTAAGTATTTCTACATAAATACAAATTAAATACACCCCACACCCGCTTGTTGTGTGTTGCCGGTCGGTCCCTCCCGCGTCCGGCTTTTCTTGGCAAACGCTTCGGAGCGCCGGTTCTTTGCCTTTGCGCCAGTGGTCGGAGCACGTGCCGGAGCACGTCCTTACCACATGGCAACCGAGATGCACCGAGCGTCGGGTTGCATCGTGCAATGTTTCTCAATATTTTTCCTCCCTTCGCACCAACGATCGTTTGTTGTGTTAATCGTGGCGCACGGTCATGGTGGCTGTTGAGGGCTGTACATACGAGCTTGTATGTATTAAGCCTTCCCTGCCGAGGCCAGGGAAGGATCCGGATGCGGGGGGAAAATATATATATTTTCACTCCCGAACGGCAACCAGCGAGCGGTAGTTGAGAAAGTGCAACACAAACATTACGACGCTTTTAGACTGCAACGCCACGGTGCAATGTTTTCTATTATGCTACCGTGTGTATGTGTGCGAGAGAAGCAAGACGTTTATTTGGCTCTCTCACTCCCGGCCGCTTGTCACTGCTTCATTCTGCTTTATTTCTTATGCTTCCACTGTGCAGCTAAGATGTGCATCGGGCTGCAAATCGGCATCCAGGACGCATTAGCGTTTCCCCGGATCGGTACCGAGTGCTTTTGTCTCTGTTGCGCACGACGCGATACCGTTGCAGCACCGAACACCGAAGTAGGCGTGTTGCCGTGGGTGAATAGAAATTCCTTACCTTGCAGCATGACGCAGGCATCCTTTGCTTCGATCGAGCTGAGCGCTTCTGGATGCATATTTGTTTCGCTTTGTCCGCTGCGCCGCTGCATCCAATGCGAATGTGCTGTAAAAACAAACACCATCAACGTTTGCAGCTGTGCATGTGTAGATTGCGGCTGGAAGCACGAAGATAATGAAAGTACGCCAAGGAAGCGAATGCTATAATTTGCGCTTTCATTGCCACTCCTGGTGGGTGGAACGCATTGTATTAATAGATTTCATTACTTTTATTGCCATCAATGGATCGGACAGAGGAATCGTTCTTTTTTTTTTTTCATTTGATTCTCATAATACACACCTAGTGAAGGGTGCCGCTATAAAATTAGCATAAATTCTGTTGCCCAACCCCTCAGCTAACAAGTCAGCTCCATGACCAATCCAGGTGTTTAGCTTCATAGCATTTGCTCAACCTATAATTTGCGTTGATTTGTTTTCGATGCATGGCTCATTGGTGCAGATACATTGACAAAGGGTTTACCATTGCTTCGTTACTCCCACCTTAGACACCACTGGTGCTCCCATAGTCATATGATACTAATCAAGCAAACATGAATTCTATGTCTAAATATATTGTAAAATATTTTGTGATTGATTGATTGAAAAATATATATATATATATTGTATATATTGTAAATATATATTGTAAAATATACATTGTAAAATAGAATCTATTGATAGATTAATCGGATTGTATGTAACGTATAGTCTGTACTCATATACGCTGTGTTTCTATTTTTTACCATCCTCGTGAAATGATAATTAAATGATAAACCATTATACTTTAAAAAAATCGTTCATGAAATTCATAAAAAATAGCAATAGTAATTTTGTTGCATTAACTTTTTATTAACTAACTAAATGTGATCATGTACACTAGGCCTTTTCAATTGCAATCATGGAAACAAGGTATTTACAAAACAGCAAAATATTACCTTATTTGTAAGAGGACCGAAGGAGACAAAAATAAATAAAAAATGTGTGCACAATTTGACAAAGCGATATGTTACAGATGAAAAGTTTAACACTTTCAGTACAAGACCTGCAACAAAATGAATTTCCTTTCTGCATGAAGTAATTGCGTAGAGAGTGGTGAAAACGACAATATTTTTGCGAATATGACAAAATTCGTTAGTTATACTGAGAGTGAATGAGAAACAGAACGTGTTAAGTGAAGGAAAGTATCAGTTGTGTTGAATATTTTTGTGAAAAAATCCATGCGTAGTAAAAATTAGAAAATAATAAATATGTCTATTTAAAATATTAAATATGTTATGTCTATTTATACTTTGTTTTTATACGTGCTCGTTCTAGGCACGCAGTTTAAGTTCTTTCAGGATTATATTCGGATATATTATATTAGGAAATATAAAACTAAATGTATATTAATGAATCGTTAATTCTTCTTCTATAGTGATTGAAGTAAATATATAAATGTAGTAAGTAAGTTCACAAAAGAAATTCAAATATACAACTTTTGTACTGTTCCCTCCATCGGTTGCCATTATTGTGTAATACATTGATTAGAATTTAAATTATTGTTTTAAATGCGATTCAAACATTTACAACCTTGGAGAAAAAATTTTTTGGCTGTTGTCATATTTGAATAGATTTATTTTTATCTTTATTTTAATAGATTTGCTTCATTTCAATAGAAAGGAACAGATGATTTGAGTGTTAAACACGTAGTCCACTGACGAATTTGTCAAGAAAGACTTCTTCC